>CM071634.1:4241973-4485171 GCA_036419045.1 Scirpophaga incertulas | reverse complement strand
CTAGTTTGACTAAAACAATAATCAATTAAATAATTGAATAAAAAAATAGAAATGGTGAAAAAATTTATTTAACAAAACAATAAAAAGCCGTTTCCATACTTTGTCTTAAACTAACTTTAGGTAAATATGCATCCGATTATCCGATCTCTAATAATAATATACATATTTAAAAATTAAAAATCTGCATATTAAAAGGCAATACCCTAATTAAACTTGTAAAGGAAGTTTATCAGATTTATCTGAGACCAGCTTCTTATTTATTTATTTATTAATCTTTATGCAAAAAAAAAATACATAGGCGGGCTTAATACCTAAGGTATTCTCTACCAGCCAACCTTTGGGTGGTGTGGAGATGTGTTGTAGGTGCAACGAGATTTTGAAAGGTCTATACTTAAATATGAAGGTATCTGTATGAATAAAATGCTGTAGGATACATATTATTATAAACTAATATATAATACAATTATATACATATATTTAATAAACTATGTAGTAACATATATATACAAGTATAAACATATATTTATATAAATAAATAACAATATATAAACTATGTAAATATTAATTAGTTAATATCTGCCAATTCCTTACTTACAACATCCTTCCAAGATCAAGCTTGTGCCATAATATTCGAGAAATATTTACGGACCTTCCGTTTAAATGTGGCACGAGTTGGTGCCATCCTGATTTCATAAGGGAGAGAGTTCCACAGAAGTATGGACTGAATTTGAAAAGAAGAGTGGACAGAGTGAGAAGTGTGCTGAGGACAGCTAAGAAGAAGATTGTTAGTCGACCGTAAGGTTTTAGAGTGAGTAGAACATAGATATTGGAAATGAGATAATAAATAAGAGGGAGAACAGGAACAGTTAAGCAGAGCGTAGAGAGTAGTGAGAGCACGCCCGTTTCTTCTCAACCGGATGGGTAACCATTTCAGCTTTGCCTGTAGGCGGAAACGTGGTTATATTTACGGATACTTATTGGCAACTCTGTAAAAATACAGGGAGCAAAGAAAATAAACCTTGCCAGTTTTCTTGCTTTTCTTCTTAATAGTACAAGGACCTCCTTTTTATTTTTGACGTGCTTTTTGATTTTGATTTTGTAACACATAATACCGCGAGCAAAAAATCTACAAATACGTAGCGTCTACGTAAAGCTCTACTTGCTACGAAAATTATAGATAGATGGAAAGCGTTCAAGGTGCACAAAAGAGAACTCTATAGATGCCATAAATAAATTGTTTCCAATCAACGTTTTTAAAATTTATTTATGATTTTTCTACTTATATTGAAGTCGCAATTTTTCAAGTTGTGTTGTGTGCAAGTTAACTTTGATTATGCTGTAGGGCAATTGAACCGTTTGCTTAAAGTCTTTTCTCAAACATGCGAGGAAATATGACCAATAGTCGAAACAAAAAAGAACATGCAAAATATTGATATTTTATTTTGTCTACAGACATATACACAAACACATCTGTCTCGAGCGGGAATTGAACCCGTCACTCGTTACGTAGTAGCTGATCACTCAACCACTGCGCCAAACGAGTCGCTGGACGAGTTACTGGTCGAATTACTGGACGCATTACCCCCAAGCATTAAAAAAACACACAGGATTGAGAATTTGTACATATAATACCCGCCAGAAAAGTACAAACCATTCACGAAAGGGGCAGTATCCAATTGTCATGCAAAACATCCATTTGACGCAAAAATACCAGACCCGAGCGCGACGTACGAATTTTTGCAATAGTTCCCAAGTTGGCATTCTTTTTTGACAGTTGTGATTTATGTGCTCTATGCCGATAGAAAACATGTAGCCTAGACTATGGTCGCCGGTTCATTACTGATAATGAGACTTTGTAGCATGAACTCGCATCGTTATAGGCGCAGAACCTCGGAACTTCGGGGTAAATTGTACGGTTCTAGTGTTTGCCCTAGTAAGTTCTAATAATAGACTTTTGAGCTTTGCCTTAATTTGGTTCATTTGTATTCACAACTTTGCGAAATATACAAGAATTTGCAGATAATAAAAATACAAAAGTAAAGTCTTTCTTATAATATTAATGACTTATTTCCAACTTTTTGCTCAATCCCCACTAAAGGGAAATTTTGTAAGTATGCATGTATGTTTATTACTCTACGTAAAAACTACAAATTAAATTAAATGGGAAAGTGTGTCTGTCTGTTTGTCCGTCTTTCACGGCAGAATAGACTGACGAATTGTAATGATTTTTTCCGTGGAGATTGTTGAAGGGATGAAGAGTAACATAGGCTACTATTTATCCTGGAAAAATCGTCAGGTCCCACGGGATGCGCAATAAAGGCTTCGCTTAAAAACTACTGCACAGATTTTCATGCGGTTTTCATCAATAGATAGAGTGGTTCTTGAGCAAGGATTTGCAGTATATTTTTTTATCTCGGAAAAACGGATAGTCATACGGGAAGCACGATAAAAAAACCTTCGCTTCATAAACCGACTTCCGCGTATATGTAGCCGTGGGCAAAAGCAATGACCCTTAACCCTCTATAGACCCAATCCCGAAATCCACGCGGGCGAAGCCGCGGGCAGAAAGCTAGTATAGTTTATATATCAATATAACACTTAGGTTACAATTTATAAAGATATTGTCTGAATTGTCCAAAGTGTAATGATAAGTGTCAAGTAAGTAGAAAAACATCTTCCATCTGTAAACAAATCTGGTGTGCGCCAAAATCTAATATTATACTAATCTTGCGCAGACTAAATCGCGGGTACCTGCTAGTATACTATATGTCAGAAGAATTCGAGGAATTGACTCTAGTTATATTTATACTTATATTTATATTTGTTTGAATAGGAATACGTATTATTAATCAAGAAAGTACAAAAACAAAAATAATCTCAATAGACATTCAACTAATTACTAGTAATTACGTAATTTCAAAAAAGTTTTGATTAGGCACAACATACTAACGGGAAAAATTAAAATATAATTATATAGTTTATAAGTCAAATATATATATATATATATATATATATATTATATATATATATATATATATATATATATATATATATATATAATATATATATATATATAAAAGCATAAATCTGGGAAAGTAGGCCACTATATTCCAGGCGGAAGTCTGTGCCATAATTGAATGTTTACAAGCGAACCGCCAACGAACTACGTAAACCAAAAAATCGTAATTAATTCAGACAACCAGGCAGCTTTACTAGCAATAAACAATAACACCTTAAATCAAAGCTAGTAAAAGACTGTGTGAAAAAACTCAATGACCTGGGAGAAAAGAACAAAATCACTCTCAAATGGGTGCCAGGTCATTCTGGAATAACCGGCAATGAGAAGGCCGATGAACTAGCCAGGGTTGGGGCTCAAGGAATACAGCTCGGCCCAGAGCCTATCTGTGGTATCTCAAAGAACCAGGCCATGCAATACCTGAAAACTCGCCTTCTTAACGAGGCGAAAGCAGACTGGCACAGAACGTCCGGGATGACACACTCAAAAGCACTAATCGAACCATACTCTCGCAAACGCACTGACGAGCTATTAAAGCTTAACAGGAGTAACTTGAGCGTGATGGTTAGGGCTTTGACCGGTCACTGCAAGTTGAATAGACACCTTCACAACATGAAACTTAAGGACACTGACAAATGCAGAGTCTGCGAACAAGACCGTGAAACACCAATACACCTCTTGTGCTACTGTGAACCGCTGATTCACAAAAGAAACAGACACCTGGGGAAACACATCCTTGACCCAGATGAAATAAAAACAATCCGAACTGGGAACATCCTATCTTTCTTGGTCAGTGCCCAGTTAAGGGAGCTACTGTAGGGCCTACATAGAACCTACATAGGAGGCTGGTCACAATAGATCTTAATAGGTCGCAGTGATGCACATCAGCCCCGACTTACATGAAATAATAAGACTATATAAATTACCTAATGTTTGACTATGTAAATAACATAATGAAACTTATTTATAGATATCATGTGAATTTGATTAAAATTGAAAGGAAGCTGGGCAAGGCCAGCTGATAATTGACGATTCTGTAAAAATACACGGAGAATAAGAAATAGCCCTCGCTGGTTCTCTAGCTAGTTCTTTCCAATATAAGGTCGCTCGCCGTAGATCTGTGAACTAATGGCGTAGTATTTTTGTCGCGCATATGTGATTGATTGTACAAATCCCATTTGAAGAATAAATATTTTAATTTGATTAGTGATCGGAATCTTAATTGCGAGATAACCCAGACAAGGCAAATCGCTGTATTAACTTAAACATAACATTTTAAAAGGAGTTTGACGAGTCTCTGACTAGATTAGATTCACTATTGAAGATCTGATAAAACTCAGTTAATCGATTACGAAATGAAAGAGTCGTTAATTTTATGTATTTGTCTTTTGAGGTGGCATGGGCGGGCGGCACGCAACTGTGCCTGCTTGGGCGAATTTGATTTTTAATTGACTAGCTAGTGCCCGTGACTTCATCTGCACAGAAAGTAGTTTTTTTCCTATTTGCTTGACACTTATTAACATATTTTGAACAATTCACACAATAACTATATAGTTTAAAGCAAAGTCGTTATCCGCTGTCTGTCTGTCCCTATGTATGCTTAGATCTTTAAAACTAAACAACGGATTTTGATGCAGTTTTTTTTACTAGATAGAGTGATTCTTAAGAAGGTTTATATGTATAATACATGCATAATATAGTAGAGAAACATTGATAAATTTAGAGGTTTCTAATGTGATGTCGTAAATAAGCACGTTTTTTTGCGCTTATATTGCAATAACGCTGGCTGATCCCTACGAGATAGACCAAAATAATATACTACAGTATTGTCCACCTTAAAAAGTGCAATAAAAAAGTCCCCGATGGTATATGTCTATCAATTAGGGATAACCCACCATTTTGTAGTAGGTATATTTATTTACATAAGCATTGCACCCGTGCGAAGCCGGGGCGGGTCGCTAGTATCTTTATAAATTGTAGCTATGTTATTACGACGTATATGATATATTATTGTAGTTTCATTAAAATTTATTTAGTCGTTTTTACGTGATGGAGTAACAAACATCCTGATGGATATTTACAAAAAAAATATTTAGTCGTTTTTACGTGATGGAGTAACAACGTCCTGGATGGATAATTTACAAAAAATGTATTTAGTCGTTTTTACGTGATGTAACAAAGATCCTGGATGGATATTTACAAAAAATGTATTTAGTCGTTTTTACGTGATGGAGTAACAAAATCCTGGATGGATATTTACAAAAAATGTATTTAGTCGTATTTACGTGATGGAGTAACAAATATCCTGGATGGATATTTACAAAAAATGTATTTAGTCGTTTTGACGTGATGGAGTAACAAACATCCTGGATGGATATTTACAAAAAATGTATTTAGTCGTTTTGACGTGATGGAGTAACAAACATCCTGGATGGATATTTACAAAAAATGTATTTAGTCGTTTTGACGTGATGGAGTAACAAACATCCTAGATGGATATTCAAAAAAAATATTTAGTCGCATTTACATGATGGAGTAACAAACACCCTGAATGGATATTTACAAAAAAAATATTGAGTCGTTTTTACGTGATTGAGTAAAAACTTCCTGGATGGATATTTACAAAAAATGTATTTAGTCGTTTTGACGTGATGGAGTAACAAACATCCTGGATGGATATTTACAAAAAATGTATTTAGTCGTTTTGACGTGATGGAGTAACAAACATCCTGGATGGATATTTACAAAAAATGTATTTAGTCGTTTTGACGTGATGGAGTAACAAACATCCTAGATGGATATTTACAAAAAAAAAATATTTAGTCGCTTTTACATGATGGAGTAAAAACACCCTGAATGGATATTTACAAAAAAAATATTGAGTCGTTTTTACGTGATTGAGTAACAAACTTCCTGGATGGATATTTACAAAAAAATTATTTAGTCGTTTAATTATGCAAAATCTAACTACAAGTATTTTTATTAAAAGAATCTCCTTATATGACAGATCTGGTAATTCAACTATTCTACTAAATAACGCGAAAGTTAATAAGTATGGATGGATTTTATTTGTCTTATATTTTAAGAAAGTGTGAAGAAATTCATAAGTCAATGAAGTCCATTAAATAATCAGCACTTGATTAAGGCCCAACAACATAACTTGAAGTAAACTCTCATTTTCGATGAATCAGTTAATGAGAAAGAACTGAACTGCGATACAACTTACAGCACAAATATACGTGGATTTTCGCTAACATAAACGTTTATAAACGTTCTGTAAATCCATTTTACCCTGTGGCTTCAGAGGTAAGCTACGTGCAGCGTTAACATTTAATATTGTAATACCCGTATCCGCCATTTTAAAATGGAAAACCAGCGTTCGTGAGGCAAGTAATTAATAATTTGGTAGCGAACAACGTTCGGTGGTCTGAATTTTTGTGGTAGTGTTTTTATGGTTTGTGTTTTTGACGCAATTTTGTTTGCTGTTTGAGCATTTTTTTATCGCGTTTCAAAATCGGTATAATATTTAGTAGACCTTTTTTTTCCCGAGTTGAAATACATCACATCTAATGATGGCTAGATAATAGTAATCTAAATGTAATCAGGAGTGCGTAGAATTTTGCCCACAAGGCATACCCGTTTTACTTTGGCCTATTTTAGAACGATTCAGAAACCGGCGAACCAAATTTCTCCGGATAACTTGAGAAAGACCCGACCAACGGTCATGTTCTTAACGCTTAACGCATCGGGAGTCACCGTTTTTTTTTGTTCCCCTGAGGAAAATGCATTAAGTTGCATACCCCGGCTGTGGCGAGCCGGCGGTTATGTGGGGCTCTCCTCCCCAGGAGGGGGAGGCCTACCCATTAAAATCCTCAGGGACGGCCTTCCTCAGGCATGTAGGGAGCCCCCGGGAACGCCAAGCGACATCCGGGAACCCTCAGGCTCCGCTCCCCTGCTGATACAGGGGATATAATCATCAGTAAAGGAATATTTGAATTCGTTTTAGTAGTTTTTTCTTTATAATATTAATAGAGACTTACCAAATCGTGACATACATTGGGTATTTTGTCTACATTGATATCAAAATTACTACAAAATAGCGGTAGTACCAAACTTTGTTATAAAGGTGAAAACTGCTTTTTAAATAATCGTATAAATTAATAAACGTATTGATTTTCATATATAGGTTATTTAATTTAGCTTAGAATTGAGGCTCTTTTAAGTTTGTTTCCAAAGACGTTCCTAATTGAATGTGTGAAGTGAATTTATATTATTAATAATATATTGAATAACTAATAAAATAATAATGATTAATTATTAATAATATATATATATATAATATCGCATATTATTGTTGAATACCTTAATTGAAGGTAGTCTCTTATACATCCTTACTATCTATACTAATATTATAAAGAGGAAAGATTTGTTTGTTTGTTTGTTTGTTTGTTTGTTTGTTTGTAATGAATAGGCTCCGAAACTACTGGACCGATTTCAAAAATTCTTTCACCTTTGGAAAGCTAAATTATCCCTGAGTAACATAGGCTACTTTTTATCCCGGAAAAATCGACAGATCCCACGGGATGCGCAATAAAGGCTTCGCTCAAAAACTACTGCACAGATCTTCATGCGGTTTTCATCAATAGATAGAGTGATTCTTGAGCAAGGTTTTGCGGTATTTTTATCTCGGAAAAACGGATAGTCCCACGGGCAGCGCGATAAAACCTTCGCGCCATAAACCGACTTTCGCGCATATGTAGCCGTGGGCAAAAGCTATGACCCTTATATAATATAATATTATAAATCGGAAAGTGAGTTTGTTTGTTTGTTCCGCTTTCACGCCGTAACTACTGAACCGATTACTTTGAAATTTTGCAGACGTAAAGATAAAAGTCCGGATTAAATAATAGGGTACTTTTTATCCCGGAAAAATTGACAGATCCTACGGGATGCGCAATAAAAGCTTCGCTCAAAAACTACTGCACAGATTTTCATGCGGTTTTCATCAATAGATAGAATGATTCTTGAGCAAGGTTTTGCGGTATTTTTTATCTCGGAAAAACGGATAGTCCCACGGGAAGCGCGATAAAAACTTCCGCCATAAACCGACTTCTGCGCATATGTAGTCATGGGCAAAAACTATGACCCTACGGGGGCGAAGCCGCGGACAGAAAGCTAAGCAAAGGACAGCAGCAGTAAATAAAATTAGGGGATGTCAAAACAAGAGATTTTTATAAAACGCATGCATTTTATAAAAACCACCATTCTTCTTGTCGGTCTGATTGATGTGGCTAATCTCTTCACAGAAAAATTATCCCCTAAAAAGGAATAATAAGCGAAAATAGGTGTGTATGCAATCAATCTATTAATCCGCCCACGTGGGCGTAAAAGCGGGCGAGCAGCTATTAATTTAATACGATATGAAAATAGGTTTAATGGATAAACATTGAAACGTATGTATGAATTAAAGTAATGTGAAAAAATACATTTTTATCTATTTGATATAACAAAAGCCGTGGATGAACTATTGCGTCAGAAGTGCCGCTCTGTTAAACTGTGTGTGCATTCTTTTATACTGACGAGACAAGCGCATTGTTCACTGGCACCGGACGTATCACAGACACTTCACACTTTGTCACCAAACACACACATCTCAAATTTCGAATCAAGATTGACAGTTATATTTGACGTTCTCTTAATTTGGCGCGTGATTCAATTTTTTCATTCTTAATTTGAATTAGCGAGTAGTAAGAGACGTTTGTTTTAAATATGGAACTTTTTGGATGATTTCCTTTTTCACTGCGCTACCGAAGGTCGGTACCGGCCGCGGCGCTGCCTCGCGCTCACTGCTCGAAGCCAGCTCCTCACAATTAGGCAACACGCAATCTGAGCGTGCACGTAAGCGATTATACTGGATTATGCTGCAGCGACCGCTTAGCTAACGAACCTTATCGACTGTCTGCCAAATTATAGGTTATGGTGCAGAGGGATGGGATCGGTTCTTTGCGGTACCTTCTTCATGGTGGTACTAAAACTTCGCACTACATTTTAGACTGTCTGTCAAATTGTAGGTTATGTTGCAGAAGCCGAGAAGTGGGATCAGTTCTTTGCAGTACCTTCTTCATGGTGGTACCAAAACTTAGCAGTTTATTATAGTGTTTGCCAAATTATAGGTTGTGTTGTAGAGGCTGGTGAGGGATGGGATGGGTATTTTGCGGTACCTTCTTTATGGTGGTACCAAAATTTTACAGTACATTTTAGACTGTCTACTAAATTATAGGGGATGTTGCAAAGGCTGGCGATGGATAGGATAGGTACTTTGGGGTACCTTCTTCATGGTGGTACCAAATTTTTGCAGTACATTTTAGGCTGTCTGCCTAATTTTAGCATATGTTGCAGAGGCAGTCGAGGGATGGAACCGTTTCTATACTGTACCATCTTCGTGGTGGTATCATAATTTCACAGAATATTTTAAACTGTCTGTCAAATTATAGCTTACGTTGCAAACTTATTCAGTATCACGAGATATATAACAGTTAATATATATAGAAGGCTGGCTGCCTATATCGAGTAGAAACAGTCAATTTACACACACACATGCGAAAGTACAGAGTTTTCGGCACGGTTCGTTGTGAACATTTTATTGTCCGAGACTCTGAAACTATAAAATTCTTTGGGACAATCTCAAAGTATAAGGTCAATGAACCTATTAATGCTAGTTTGGCTACTGGCTAGTTACAGCTAGTTATTTATCTATGATTATCTGACAGCAGCGCTCCAGCACATGAGTAGAGAAACGGGACAGAGACAAAGCTTCATACGAATGCGCTGTACATCACTACAAGTGCAACGCGTGTGTGTGCGTGACCACTGGCCGCTTGTCACGTATGAACCGAAACCGCTTCAAAATAGTTCAGCCAGTGGTCAATCTCAGGGCGTGCAGCTGTGACGCGACGCTCGAACGTCGTGCGTGTTTTGTTTTTCTTTTCGAGTTTCTCACATAATACGTATTTAAAAAGTGTTGTAAATATGGTTGTACATTGTACTGTGTGCAAGAACAATAATAGAAAGACTATAAATATTTGTTATTTAACTATCCCAAGAGTCTACTAGGTAAGTTTGTACTTGATAAGTTTGTACTAGGTAAGTTTGTACTTGATAAGTTTGTACTAGTTAAGTTTGTACTTGAAACTTAATTAATATTTATAATGTATATCGAAAGGTATACAACTCTATAATCAAAACTCTATTCAATACTCATTATTATATATTTTCCGGAAATTTTACCAGATTTTTCGGTAAAATTGTGTAAGTAATTCTGAATAGATACCTACAATAACTTTTTTGGGAAATATATTGAATCGGAGCGTAGGATTTCACAAGTGGTAGGGCGGGGGGGGGGGGGGGGGGGGGCTTCCGACTTCCCTCTGGTATCATTCCCGAACCGAGTAGGCGCTTTTTTTGACGCACCTGAGTTTTTCGTGTCAGGAGAAGTTTTGTCGCAATCTCTAACCTAACCCAGTGTTATTCTTTTATATCTATTTTACGCAAAAAAAAACTAAGCGTTTCTTCACTTCGGGAGAGGTACAAGAGAGCCTTCCCCTCCCCCCTCCACCACCCCACATTCCAGTCATGAAATCTTGCGCCCCGTTTCAATAGACAAACCACTTTTTCTATGAAAGAGAGGAAAAAATTATTATGATTTAAAATACGTTCGTCAACGTTATGTTTATAATATTTATTAATATTAAATTGTTTATAATATTAATATTTATGTTTTATTCAATTGTGCCAACCCTACCAAAATAGGTATAAATGCTAGCTCTTTGACGCTGTCCGTTTCTCTACTCATGTGCTGGAGCGTTGCTGTCAGGTAATCATAGATAAATAACTGGCTGTAACTAGCCAGTAGCCAAACATTAATGGGTTCATTGACCTTATACTTCGAAACTGTCCCGAAGAGTTTTATAGTTTTAGAGTCTCGGACAATAAAAAGTCTCGGTCAATAAAATGTTCATAACGAACCGTGCCGAAAACTCTGTACTTTCGCATGTGAGTGTGTAAATTGACTGTTTCTACTCGATATAGGTAGCCAGCATCTCTGTTAAAATAATTAAAAAACAAGTGGTGTTCCAATACATAAGTCACATATAATAATAAGTATACAACAATATACAAGTTGAAAAAGTGTAATAACGTTCTTCTATTCTACATTGTTTAGTATTTAATTCAATATAAGCTAATTATACGAAGGTATTATTTCAATCGCGGTATTGCTAGTACAGAAAAAGAATTGTTGTGATTGCTTGAATTTAAATGCATTTACTTTCTAGATTACTATTTCGTGAAGCTTATATTAGCGTGGCGTAAATCTTTAAAAATTGTAGACTGTGTGTTATTTTATTGTATATGCTATAGATATTATTGTAAAGTTTCATTAAAATTCATTTATTTTTTTATTTATTTATTAACACTTTATGTACAATGTGTACAAAGGCGGACTTAATGTGCGGATTAAATGTGTAATATATATATATATATTATATATATATAAAAGTAATTATTTTAAATCCTAATACATAGATGCAATTAATAATAATATATTAATACATATGACGATATCATAAATAGATAAAATTTAATGATAATAAACCAAGAAATATGCCACCATCATAATAAACTCTTCTCATAAATATATTTCCGCAATTTATTTTTGAAACTCAATCTGCTGGTAGACTTTTTAATTACAAGAGGCAAAGCATTCCATAGCAGAATGGATTGAACTACAACAGAGGCGTGAATTGTTTCGGAATGGTGAGACGGACATTCAGAAGCAAATTGGATGATGATCGTAGAGACCTATCATGAGAAGCACATAAGTATTCAAAATAGGGACTCAAATAGCTGGGTGTGTTGGACCATTTGTCACGTAGCGGAAGGCTACGGAGCAAAATAGGTTAAGGATATTAAAAAAAGATAAGAACAAGAGACTAATATATTAAATAATTATTAAGATAACACGGCCGATAAAAAAAAATAAATTAAAAATACAAAATAACAATAAAATGATAGAGAAGGGGAAAGAAAGGAAGGCGGTACCAGGATCTAGGTAGACCAAGCAGCGGTAGGCTGGCAGTATATAGCAGGCTGGTAGACACGCAGCAACAGGTTGGCAGGTGTGCAGCGGCGAGCTGGCAGGTATTCAACAGCAGGCTGGTAGGTATTCTTGCAGCAGACTGATAGGTATGCCGCAGCAGGTTGGCCAGTACCCCGCAGCCGACAGGCAGGGATGCAGCAGCAGGTAGGGATGCAGTAGCAGGCAGGAAGGCAGAGAACGTTGGAGGCTCGATGTGGCAGCAATAGTACGTGGTTCTTATGGTGAAGAATGCAGCAGAGTTTCCACAGTACTTTTAGAGTTTTATCTTCACAGAGAGCTTCAGGTAGTATTGAAGGTTGTTTGTAGCTTCAGAAGTAGAAGTAGAATGTCGTCTAGAGACCCTGGACCGCCTTATATAATAGCCAGATATGGTGTTCGAAACTAAATACAAAAATTTAAAATTATGACATAAAATTCATAAAAAGGAGTCCAACATGGCATGAAAAATAATAAATATATTTAAATTTAGACCTTTGGAATTATGTGACGTCACGTCGGACTGTTGTCATACGTTGTCAAATTCTAGAATGTTCCTAACAAACCAAGAGAAATCGTTGAAAATAATAAAAATTATTAAGAAATTATAACAAATATACAGCAAAAAGTAAAGAGAAAAGTAAATTACAAGTATTCAGTACAATAAAAGTGCTAAAAGTGAAAGTTATAAGCCAAAACAGTGCAATTTAGTGATACAACAAGATACATAATATAGTGATTTATAAGTGTTAAACGTATTTGTACACAGTTAAATTGAAAATAATATATTATTCCAAGGTAAAGTTGAGACATTCTTATTTGTAGTTACACCAAAGACTCATATTAAACATTACATAGGTAGGTAGCAACAGAGAAGTCAATGATACATATAAACCAGTCTATAAAGTAATAATAAATATATCTGTCCACCTATTAGTTTTCTAGTAGATTATGATTTATAACTAATAGCATATGCGTAGCCCTCAGCATATCAAACATAACACTTACAGTACTCCTACAGTACACATTACAGACAGAATACAACCCATTTGCACATACAGTAATACTATACGCGATTCCCAATGGAATCAACACAAAGTTGTGTTGGGCTTGGGTGTTAATAGATCACCTCTGTCCAGCTCGCTTAACACTAACGGCAGTGCTGTGGGGGAGTACCCCCAGTGTATCCTACATACAAGTTGGGTGTAGCGAGCACTTTCCTAGGGCAATCCATGCCGACTATCTAGAGGTGTTCAATATTCCCATACTTGAACTCTGTACATGCATGACACGATTAATTATAGAAATGCAGATGCGTAGATTGCATGAGCGTAGCTTGAAAACTAGCAGATGGGCAGATTTGCGTTAAAAGATAACAATATACTTATAATTTCGAGTCCTGAGAAATTCTAGAACATTCCGTTAGAAGATTAAAACTCTACATATAATTGCAAGTTCCGAGAAATTTCCAGAATGCAGAATATTCTAATAGTATAGACGTTACACATTGAGAATGGAATAGAGAGTATACAATGTTCTAATATTTCTACGCTGGCCGAATAGGCATCCAGTTCACGTATTCTATGCTCGCGATATGGTCATATTTTCGCAAATTGTTGACGAACCGAATGCAATTGCTTAGAAGTCGGTCAAGTTTATTGAGTAGATCTGCATTAAGGTCAAGGTAGCACACATCACCATAATCAATGACAGGAAAAATGAAGGTCTGTACAAGCACTTTCTTAATGTCAGCAGGCAGAAAGTTCTTTAAGCGATATAGTGACCGTAAAATTCCAGTGACCCGTTGACAAATGCTGTTAACTTGAGGCTGCCAGCTAAGCGCTGAATCCAAATAAAGCCCTAGGCCTTTTACATTACTACAAAATGGTATAATGATATTATCGTATATGACTGAATGCGAATTGTCTGTGTCCACCTTGGCTATAATTCTGGGACCACCAATCAAGATTGCCTGACACTTTGCTGGGTTGACTTGTATTTTATATTATTATTCATTAATATTATATTATATTACATTATATTATTATATATTATTCATTCAGTAGTTTTAACATACATCCATGTATATAAACTTTCGCATTTATTATATTAGTAGGATTATTTGTTACCAGTATCGTAGTACATTGAACATAATGGCAATACTGAAACTTTACCCAACCATCGTAAAAGTAATATTCTTGCTGTCGTGTTGTCAGCATTGTTAACCATTGCGGTTTGCCATTTGTGACACACGCCATTACAATTTTATGAATTTATTTTGCTGCATGCTATATAAACTCAGTTACAATATGATGCAGTATTTACATAGAAGAAGACTTTCTAGCGAGGATATAGAATGTAATCTTCGTCTTTGCGGGATAAGCATTTCGGA
Organism: Scirpophaga incertulas; assembly: GCA_036419045.1. NCBI lineage: Eukaryota > Metazoa > Arthropoda > Insecta > Lepidoptera > Crambidae > Scirpophaga > Scirpophaga incertulas. Next base: position 4,470,630 of record CM071634.1, on the reverse strand, counting down.
TAGCTTATATTAACGTGGCGTATATCTTTACAAATTGTAGCCTATATGTATTATTTTGATGTATAAGCTATATATATTATTGTGAGGTTTCACTAAAATTCATTAAGTGGTTTTTACGTGAATGACATCTACACAAAGACAAAAAAACATCCATCCATACCAAACGCGGTTATAATATTATTTTCTATGACCCGCAGAAATTTGTTCAGGTTTGGGCGACGTGCAAAGGATTTTTAGTTTGTAACTGCATTTCTGCCATGAAAGTTATTAATTTAGAAATACGAAACTAATAAAAAGCAATTTCATAGGCCAATACCTATTATAGATTATAAAGCAATATAATAGATTAATAGAATTTAATTAATTAAGCAATTTATAGAAACTTTTAACATTTTCAACTGCAGAGTCAAAATAATGGAGTATCGAAATATATAGTTAAGTTAATGCAAAAAAAAACAGTGTAATATATTATGTATCTTTTTTTTTCTTTTTAACTCGCGGCTCGGGAACACCGCGTGGTTATGTCGGAATCTCTGGAAGGCTGGCACTCGGCCCCCAAGCGCGCGCCTACCGACTAAAAACCAGACAATGCCCTCAGGGACGCCTTGGCAGGAGAGCATCAATCGTCGACGCATCCTCCCACTCATCAGACTAGGAGGGGAGGAAGACACGCCGAGGAGAGCAGCATCACTGCCTGACAAGGTCTTCTTCCACAACTGCCACGACCTCGTCGGCGTCATTGGCTCGCCCGCGGCGAGCCCTCTCACCCCCCGTAATATATTATGTATCCACATATTATTTTTTAATATATTTATTAGTATATAATGACTTGTATTTTAAGTGAAACTATATTATTCAATAATGATATATATTTCTATTTATTTATCAATGACATAAATCTATTTTTATTTCTTAATATAATTCTAAAATGTTAATAATTAAAGTTTAAATTGACATGTCGCAGCCGTAGTTCCTTAGGCTGTACCTGAAAGTCAGCATTTGCTCGTGTCTCATGAGGGAATATTAACGCTGAATTTCGACCTTTTTGTGCTACAGCAGCACACACGCACGATATTGTGATCTTTCAGAGAGGACGTTAGGGTCGGGTCAAAAATAATTCTAAAATGCAAATAATTGAAGTATAAATTGGCATGTCGCAGTCGTCGTTCCCTCAGGCTGTACCTAAAAATCGCAATTTCGCTCATGTCTCCTGCGGAAATATTGACGCTGAATTATGACCTTCTTGTGCTGCAGCAGCACACACGCACGATATTGTGATCTTTCAGAGAGGACGTTAGGGTCCGGTCAAAAATAATTCTACAATACAAAAAACTAAAGTTTAAATTGACATGTCGCAGCCGTAGTTCCCTCAGGTTGTACCTGAAAATCAGCAATTTGCTCATGTCTCATGAGGGAATATTGACGCTGAACCTTTTTGTGCTACAGCAGCACACGCACGATATTGTGATCTTTCAGACAGGACGTTAGGATTGGGTCAAAAATAATTCTACAATGCAAATAAATTGACATGTCGCAGCCGTAGTTCCCTTAGGCTGTACCTGAAAATCAGCAATTAGCTCATGTCTCATGAGGAAATATTGACGCTGAATTACGACCTTTTTGTGATGCAGCAGCACACACGCACGATATTGTGTACTTTCAGACAGGATTGTGCTTGTGAGGTGATGTTATAATATTGTTTTATTTTTATAATTCCATTCTAAAATTTTTGACATTTATATCTGTATAAAACTCCTTGTTTGTTTGTATTTAATCTATCTATCTATGTATTATAACTATGTAATTAACTGTCTATTTAATAGAGGAAAAGAATACCAGTATATTCCCTTAAACAACAGCTATACCAGCATACAATTTACAATGACTGCTGCTACTACTAGACAAGAAACCGACTGTCAAATCGACAGCTATTGTGTGTGAACACAAGGGGCCGATCCGGCCTCCCAAGCATTAATCACGCGTTGTCACCACACCAAATTACTCCGTTTAAGAGCCAGCAATGAACTATTGTGGCAATCAATCGGTCGGACCGTCGGCAGCCAGTGAGATATTACCTAACGTGCTTAGAATAACGGTCGAGATGTCCTCAATATTGATGTGTTTGATTCCGATGGATCCGATGGAAGATCCTTCTGTTTATTATTGTTGTCTAATGGATCACTAATTTGTGACTTGCATACGTGATTGCATCAAATTGATTAAAAGTTACAAAGATATTAGGCACTTGGGAACCGCGGGTTGCCGGCGGGCGCGAGGAAGTCGCGACCACTACGGCGACCCGGGGTGGACCACGCCCCGTCCGTGGCCGGGGGGTTGTCGTCGGTGGAGGAGACCGGGGGAGGTAGTGTAGCCACCCCCGAGGAGGGCTCCCCTGTATCGAAGGGGGAGCGGAGGCTGGGGGTTCCCGGAAGTAGCTTGGTAAGTTCCCGGGGGCTCCCTTCATGCCTGAGGAAGGCTCTCCCTGCGGTTTTTAGTGGGTAGGCCTCCCCCTTCTGAGGAGGAGAGCCCCACATAACCACCGGCTCGCCACAGCCGGGGTATGCAATTTAATGCAAAAAAAAAAAAAGAAAAAAGGCACTTGGGAAACGATAACATTTTCTATTGAGCCCGGCCAGAACAGAATATAAGTTCTATCGTTATTTTTATAACGTCGCCTTTTGTCGATTTTTGTCCTGTGTCGTCGTTGCAGTCACCAACATAGAATCTCTCGTCATACAAAATATCTGCACCCATACCCGCGACTCTTTGCAAAGAATACAGTATCTTTTTTTGTTAGAAGTCAAATTGTTTTTTTGTTGGAAGTTCACCAAAAATAGATAGAAATATCTAAAATTATTACGTACATTTATAGATGTATTAATAAAGAAACCGATAGTGTATATTTACTAAATATTTTTTCATAAAAGTATATTTAATGTGTGTTTTAAAGGGGAAAGCCAAGATTTCCCATTGAGCTCGACCAGGATACCTATTTCCAATCTCTTGGCTTTCAAATAATTAATATAATATATAATGACGCTATTAATAGCGACTTAAGAGTTTACGGCGATGTCTGAGCCACCGCAACCCTTGCCATCCCCTTCTCGGCAGCTTTCAGCTTAGCCACGAGTAGGTTCCCTTCAATATAGGTCGGAGTCGTTTGGGTGTACCGTGACTCTTCAAGCGCATATGCTCTCTTTTATAGGGCAGCACTGACTGCACCTCTCCTGAGGTGCGGTCTTCCTTGTCACGTCAAGCCATAGGATCATTAGGACCAGCTCAAGCTGAGTTTAGTCGGTAGGTCTTTCGGGTCGAGCCGCCTTGATTCATCAGGAGACCGACATAATAACGTTGGAACTTGGATGCGGCGATATCCATGAGGATTCTCAGCCTCTCCTCTCCAGAGGGGTAAAGAAGAGCTCTATCAAGATAAGCATGTAAAGTCTGGCGTGATTTGTGTACTTTATAATTCTAGCGCGATAATTGGTCCAGGCATAGCGTGAGGAACATTAAACCCATGCATGGACAAGCTGATCGCTCTGTATGTACGTAGCACTTTAGAGAAGCAGCGCGTGGGCCGATTTTGATGTTTCTTACTTCTATCAATTCATCTAAATGTTGCAAGTGCCACTGAAGATATTAATGAAATATATATAAACCATATCAAAATGCCTGTAACCTGTCTAAAAGTGAACTTTCCACAATATTATTTTACTAAAAAATTGCGTTACACTAGCCAAACACAATTGGAATAAAGAACGAGGTCTTCATCGTCTCGCTATTACTATGTAAGTATATGAAATTACACCGATTGCCTGAAGCAATATTTTTTTGCTCCAGAAAAAGAGTCCTCTCGGATGAGGTTACAGTGATGACTGAGCTAAGCTTGCGACTATCTTCCTGCGGATGGTGGGGCATTCATTGTAATCTTATTTACTTTACTGGCTATTGCGCTTGACTTGTAAAGTGCAGTAGTCAGTAGTCTTGTAGACTAAATTTCTCCTCCAACAAAAGTAGGTTTTGTTTCAATTTCTTTGTTCTATAACTAGATTTTTACTGATTTTGTAATAGAAAAAGACGATTTTACTATACATACGTACCATAGTCGAGCTATATTCAAAACTAGCTGACCTGTGCCCACTTCGTTGGTCATAATATTGTATTAATAATACCCGAAGCGAGCACGAACGCGAACCGAATTAAACCCGAAGCCATCGCTCGCCGTGTCCGCTGCTTTGATGAGTTTACTTATTTTCATAATGATTCACAATTTTTGGCAATATATGACTAATAAATATGACCTAATGATTTAAATTATTTTATTGATATTAAAATTAAATTATCTATACTAATTAAAAAAAACTACTTTTTGTAACTTAAATATAAAAGTTAGACGTATGTTATCGTTGACTTTTTTGTAGGCATTTTCAAGCTCCACATCTTTCCTCTAGAACTAAAAATATATCTTTTATAGTTAAGGCGGCGTTCGTAAGAAACGCTTTCATTCAACCGTTTTTTCTTCGATTCACTTTGCAAAACGGACTACCACGTAAAAACCTTCTTATTTTTCGACTTTTTATATAACCTATGACACTTATCATATTGTGGCTTTTTTTTGGTGAAATAATTTTTAAGATATGTTCAGTAGATCCCGAGATTACCCCTTATAATTTAACAAATATACAAACACACAAACTTTACATCTTTATAATATTAGTATAGATAAACACTTATTGGTCGTGTATAAAACTCTTTGGTAAAACTCAATCATGTTTGCGAACCAAGGCTGATAACGTTGAGTTTGATCAAAGCAGGTTGTAATATAAAATGTATGAGTAAAATTAAATTACTTATGAATATTTAACAGATACAAAAAAATTGTTTCAGTGAAATCATTTATTTCGTTGCACTTATATTTAAGTCACATAACAAAATACATAAGCTTTTACATCGATAAGACATCACTAACCATACCTATTCTCAGTCTTAAATTAGTTGATGATAGATCAAGAGACCTATTTTTGAATTACGAATGCGACTTCGAAATCACCGATGTGACTAATAATCACCGAATTTCAATAATTCGTATTTTTGAATATCACTTATGTGACTACCTTAGTCACGGATGTGATATCATTACGAGTGCCCTCGACCACTCGTAATCAAGTCATACTTGTGGAAATGTTATCTGTGTTTTGTTTAGAGAACATATTGACAAGAGTCTGAAGTTGATGTGTTGATTTTTCAGTCTATGTATATATTATATATATAATAAACATAATGGTTAAGCCGGCAATAACCGGCAGTGACTACATTCTGCGTGGAACCGAACTCTTACACTTGTGTGTGTACTTTATCTATGTTGGCAGCTCTGCGATCGACTTTCAAAAATTGAATGATTAGGAATCCGTGATCTCAAAGTCACCGCTGACTATTTAGGCAGCGGTGATTTCGAAGTCGCATTTGTAATTCAAAAATAGGTCTCCAGATTAAAATTCATGAAACATTTATTCATCATTACTTACATTAACTATGCATAGAATGACAATAAAAAATTAAGGTCGGCAAAATTTTCTATTATTTTGCTGATATATTTATCTGACACAGGGTACCACTCTTAGTCCCTTATAAGACTCAAACTAAAATCTCTGCTTGAGTACAGTTAGAAAGGCTCTACGTGGTCTCAACAGTACTTTGGTTTTAGTTATTAACTGCTAATAAAAAATGTCACTTCAAGTATATACTATTTATTGTGCCAGCTTTTACATTGCACATCCAGCGAGCGACTACCCGCCGCTGCTCCGGTACGGTATTATTGAATTTTATGCAACTTACACGTAAATCGCCACATCGCCATTAATCTACATGTATGCAAGCAAAGATATGAGTATGATTTTAGACTACAATCCTTAAAATCGAATTTGATCATCTAGATATCATCTCGCTAGGCCGTAGATTCTTTATTACAAATATAGCTTGTATGTTATAAGCAGTAAAGTCGAAGTCGTTTTAAATTGTCACAGATAATATATTACCAGAGCATATTTTGATTTCATTGGACCGTGATCTGAATTTCAATACACTGCACCATAATCTCTAGAGTATGGAGGCGATTGATTTGGATTCAGCGCGATGGACATCCTTGTAAAGGTTCTTCTAAACCTTCAAGAATTAATAAAGCAAGTACAGTAGTACATGAAAAGGTTGCGAAATAAACAACTGTAAGTCTGAATTTGAAGGACGAGTCGCAGCCCAGGACAGGTGAAAATATTACAAAGTCAATGATTATTTAAATGATGCCAATTCTCGGTGTTGATTTGAACACATTACATTCTAAAGTGTAAATATTTGTTTTCCCGTATAAATTGTATACATTGTATGATAACGGCATAATTTATTGTAAATGTTGTTATTACTTTTGATAAAGCTGATAAGTTTCTTGCGCCCATTCTTATCAGCAAAAAAATACGTCCTGCATTGGTGGTAGGAAAAAAATTTTGGACGTATCAAATGAGCTTTCTATAAAGTCATATTTGAATAAAATTAATTTTGATTTGATTTGATAATGCTATTCTCAAATAAATAAAAATAAAATACACAAGAAATGTAACATGATTTATAAAATATATCTTAACTGAAATATAACTAAAGCACGCTGCGAATAAATTTTCATATAAAGAAGATTGGCAGGAAACTATACATTGTTGGTACCATAGTTAGACTAAGTGTACGGCGATAAAAATACCATGCATTTCTTCGTTTTTAATAATATAACAAAAAAGGTAATCGCACCATATGTCTGCAACTGCTAAATAAAAAGATAAACTCATTTAAAAAATAGAGCATAGAGGTAACAAAACGTTATAAATCACTTATGTTTTGACTATTGCGACGCTTTGTCGATAACTATGTGTTATCAAAACGTTGTATATGTCAAAATATGTGATTGATTTAATATTGACAGAATCTATGCACGAAACGACCATAAATGATATTGCATGTGACCACAGACAAAGTAGTAGAAGCTACGTACGTTAACATAATATACTAATCTGTGATGTTAACTTGACTTTGCCAGTTGACATAATGGTGACAGATTTTTCATTTATATCTAAAAATACAGGACTCAGATAGGAATAGTAATATTACATTCATAAATTCTAGTGATATTATCGGTATTCTTACTGTCATTAATCAATTATCAGAATATGTTTAAGAATGAAATTGTTATTTTTCTTATGCATATTGCGTTTTAATATTGCTGGGCACATAAATACGTTTTGTTATCAATATTCCCTGAAATTGTAACTTCAATTTTTCTTTATTTAAAAAAGTTAAAGATTTTTCTCAGTGAAAGAAAAGAAAAAAGGGAACCAGTTACCGTTTACAAAATATTAAAAAATCAGAATCGTACATTTAACAATGTAATGGGTACCAGGCTTGCCAATCTTTCGAGGAGTGTTTTTAGTTCGACATTAAAATATTTGTGTTGATAAATATGATATTAGGCGCGTTCTTTTTTCACATACGAATATAACGACAATGTTTCCGCGTATGTTTGAGAAAAATAATATTTTACCGGCTATTTTCAATTCAAAATTTCTCACTGTGCCGGCTTTCAATTATTTATTATTCTGTATAAAAAGAGGGAGATGCATTAATTTATTACTAACATTTAATTCAGAAATTGTTCATTACCAACTTTAAAAGAACAAGTAGTTTAATTTATGATATAGGTCAAGAGGTAGATTACTAAAAATAAATTAATAATACTCGCAGATATTATACAAGAGGATGAGACATAACGGAGGACTAGTTTCTTAATACACGTTTGCTGATAAATTTATGTATAGCCTTTTAGTTAGAGGCCTCTGAGTTACATACTGTACTGATTTAATTAAAATTTGTTATACACATTAATTTTGTATGTTACACAAAGTTTTTTTTTAAAAATAGAGTAATGTAATAATAGATCTTTGCCTATGAAATGGCGGTTTATTTCTTTGGTCTTTCTAAGTGAATTTAATATGACTTAAGATTTGGTAGTTATTTTACGTTGCATACTCGTAACATTTTGACCATATCTCACCAAAGATTTTGATTACTTTACAAATCTTGAATGTAACGCCATTTTATCGTTTCAGGATTATGTAAAGCCATAATCCTGAAATAATTTATTAAAAACAAATTTTGTTTACATAGTTAGATATCTTTTGAGGTGCGTCTAAAAGTTTGTATACAGTTAAGGAAATAGTATGGCAAAAGTAAACTCTTAAAAGTCTCCATTCAAAGCTAATTATTGGTAAAACTTAATATATCCCTTGAAAGACCTCGTTATAATTAACTGTACTTATGTGATAGATAACCCCATACCTTTAATGAACTCAACTACGTTAATGATTACGTTACATCATCTACGAACTTAACGCAACTACGTTAAGTCATAAGATAATATGAATACATCTATACCTCTACTATTTCACTTTTCAATTATATTTAACTGGCCTAGAGTCTGGTTTTGTCAGCCCTTATTTATTTCATGTTTGCTTTACTACCTTCCGTAACGAACAGGCATATCATATTACCAACTTGCTTCGATAGCTTACAAATTTAAACATTTTCTTAATTTAGTTGAGTACAAGTTATATTTAAAGTATACTATTTTTTAATAATTTCATTGTTCTTTTAAAACCTTATGTATATAAATCTTCTCTTATTGTGGATTTTATTTACCTATTTTCAAGCAAAACAATTGTCTTATAATGTATCTTATAATATGAGAAATTTTTTTGATTCTTTCCATGCATAAATTGAATCCTTAGCATAGTAATAGACTAGTGAATCCTTCAGGAAACCTCGTGATGACGCCATCTCCGGTGGAGACGTTTTTCTGTAACAAAAAAATATATCTATACTTATTTATTTATACACTTTATTGTACATGTAGTAAATCATATTGTTATTAAGACTAAAGTAAACAAAAGGTGGACTTATCTCTAAAAGAGATTTCTTCCAGTCAGCCCTAAGTAGTGGAAGTAGTAGAATGGTGAGATGACTCAAGTGTATTCGAATCTAGTATTAATTTTTAATTAAATATTTATTTTAACAATATGTATATCTAAAAGATAACACCTATACAGTATATACATACTTACATATATATAATAGATATAATACATACATAATTATTAATACATAAATATTAAACACAAATATATAAATGTTAATAGATATATTACATACACATTACATAAATAATAATAAATAATATATAAATAAGAATAATATAAAAATTTACAGATCAGTACAAAACGATGGACTTATTATAATTCTGTAGAGAGGTCAATTCTGTACATGAAATATATTTCCATAATAATTATCAGGGGTGATAAGTCTTAGATACTGACGCCAAAAATACAATCAGTAAAATTTTTGTCTGTCTGTATAACCGTTATAGAAACAAAAATTACTTGACGGATTTTAACAAAACTTGATACAATAATTTTTCATACTCCTGAGCTGGTTATAGTATACTTTTCATCACGCTACAATCAATATGAGCAGTGAAGGGAAATGTTGGGAAAACGGGAGAAGTTAGTCTATTTCTTAAACTTCCGTCGCGTGTGCAACCTTAATGGTTAAAGCTACACAGAAATCATGTATGACGGAAATGTTTTCCTTAAAATTATATAAAAATATCCCATCACAGCATATGTCTATCTTTTATGGTTGACTCACAATAACACGTGCCACTCCCGATAGCTTAGCAGTTCGAAGCTTTCTGATTATATTTGTCTACTCTTACGTTTATAACACTCTCAGTCATTAAAAATGCTACCTAGAATTACGATACCACGCGGACGAAGTCATGGGCACAGCTAGTAGTACATATAATGCTTGTGACGTTTGGGTGTTCATATAATAAAAAAACAGCCATTGATCCAAAAAAGAATATATTAATTTTATTTAGTTTTAGGGCGTGTGTAAAGGCCACTTATTTGTGGTTCGCTATTGGCACTTCGCTTTTATTGCGCCCTCAAGTGGCGGTCGGTGTTGTGGCAGTAGGTGGTGGGCAGGGTACAGGTTACAGGGTACAGGTACAGGTCCCAATTCAGGAATTACTATACACTTAACTACATAGTATAAAACAAAGTTGCTTTCTCAGTACCTTGTATACCTATTGTATGCTTAAGCCTTTAAAACTACTCAACGGATTTTGATGCGGTTTTTTTTAAATAGATAGAGTGAAGAGGAAGGTTTATATGTAAAATAACATAACATACATACAATAATAACAAAAGCACTTCACGTGTTCTGTTCAATAATATCAATTTTTCAATTGATTACTACAGTTTTATTTTTAATTCAATCAAATTCAAAAGCGTTTTTTTAACTATAATTTATTATATACAAGTTTCACAGTTTTTCTGTAGTGTATTTAGTATCAGTGTTGCACCCTTAACATTTTATTTTTCAGCATTAACACAGCATTCAACTCAAAATTTTCACCCTTCTATCTCAACTGTTTTTAATAGTTATTTTAATAAGTTAGTTATTTTCTTTCTGCTCTAGAAATTCCCTAGAAATATCAGCTATCTTCGTAGAATAGGCACGTACAAAATTTTGAAACACTAATTCTACAACACACTTCCAGAAAGTTGGTCCCCCCCCTACCCCTATAACTTCTAAAATAAGAAAATGAAAAATCTAAAACAAAAAATCGGCCAAGTGCGAGTCGGACTCGCGCACCGATGGTTCCGTACAAACCTGCAAGGTTTACAAAGTTCGTTCATTACGACAATAGAATTTTTTTTTTCACGGGTTAAAGGCAATTAGATCTAAGTATTTGATATGAATTTCAACTTGATAGCTCTACGCGTTCATGAGGAAAAAAGTAATAAGTTTATATTTATTAAAAAATATATATTTTGTAATGTAACTAAAAATTTAAGGTTTTCGGAATTTTTCCTTTATGTGTGCTATAAAACGTTGCTTCATGCCAAATTTCAAGATTCTAGGTCGACTGGAAGTACCCTTTAGGTTTTGATTCCCTTGCGAGTAATACTTGCGAGTTTCAAAATATGCAGCTTAAATTGCTGTTTCTTTTGATTGCGTTGACATAGAAGTTTGATTTTGTTACAGCTTAAAGGTATTATAGACCTGAGTATTTGATATGAATTTCAATTTAATACCTCTACGCGTTTATGAGGAAATGGGTAGTAAGTTTAAAATTATTAAAAAAAATATATTATGTGATGTAACTAAAAATTTATGGTTTTCGTAATTTTTCCTTTATCTATGCTATAAGACGTTGCTTCGTACCAAATTTCAAGATTCTGAGTTCACGGGAAGCACCCTGTAGGTTTTGATTCCCTTGCAAGTGTCGAAAATTTGCGGCATAAACGGCTGTATCTTTTGATTGCGTTGGCTTAGAAGTTTGATTTTTTCACAGCTTCAAGGGACAGTAGACCTGAGTAATTGATATAAATTTCAGCTTCATACCTCCACGCGTTCCTGAGAAAAAGGGTCTTGACAGACGGACGGACAGACGGACAACAAAGTGATCCTAAGGGTTCCGTTTTTTTCCTTTTGAGGTACGGAACCTTAAAAATTATGTACATTTCTATAAAAACTACCAACGGAAATTGTTTGGAACAAGATCTAGTAAGTAGTTTTTTTTAATACCTCGTAAATCGTAAACCGCTTCCTTTAATTTCATAAATCAATGGTACAGAACCCATTGTGCGTGAGTCCGACACGCACTTGGCCGGTTTTTTTGGCTTTTAGTTAAAGAACGGCAGTGTAATTTATTTGCAGACTTCATTTCTCAGTTGGTTTCTTAGCATTTTTGATATAATACACTCAAATGTGTAGCATTGTGCATTGTGTAACATCTGTACTTTTTATACTTATTAATTTATATGTTTATTAATTCTTAATATATTTAACTAGCGACCCGCCCCGGCTTCGCACGGGTGCAGTGAAAAAATGGTTATGGTGGGTTATCCCTAAGAGATAGACATATACCATCGCGGACTTTTTGTGGATTTTTGTAAGTTGTACAATACTGTAGTACATTATTTTGGTCTATCTCGTAGGGTTCAGCCAGCGTTTGCAATATAAGCGCAAAAAAACGTGCTTATTTACGACATCACATTAGAAGTGTGTGTGTGTTTCTCTACTATATTATGCATTTATTATACATACAAACCTTCAACCGCGTCAAAATCCGTTGCGTAGTTTTAAAGATCTAAGCATACATACGGACATACAGCGAAAGCGACTTTGTTTTATACTATGTATTGATTGATATCAGTATGTAAGTTCTAGCAACTTTTAATCAATTTTAACGTTTATTATATATATATTATATATATATATATATATATATATATATATATATATATATATATATGTTTATATATATATATATAAACATTTCTGCAGTTTGAGATCACTTCTCGTCTAAATCAAACAGGCATATACGATACAGACTTATTTTAGTGTTGGTGCCGCAGGAATCTAACAGAATAATGCTCACAACAATGTAGACCGCAAACATGTTAAAGTAATTGTAAATACTATACTGATAATTGTATGCTATTTTGTTGTAATAAATACTTTATTATTATTATGTAGCTTAAATCACGTATCTTTATATGACACGGTCCTTTATAAGGCGTGCGCGGGGATACAGATCCAACACGTAGAGGCCATTTAAGCGAAATTTAATGAAAGTGTGCGTGGAGTGTACCAACTGGGTCTAATCTCTATGTGCACCATGAAAAATGCAGCCAAAGACTATACCCAGTTAGATGCACAGAAACTATTGTCATTAGTGGTCAAAACGTTTGTGGCCTATTGTATTTCGATTTAGGTGGTAATGAAAACCGGGCTATGGAAGAGACTCCGCTCATCTGCCTTCTCAAAGCCTCCTAATTGATTTAAATATGGCAGGTGGTGACTCGCCGCTAACTAAATGGGCCCTCCAAAAAAGCAGACCAATATATGGTGCGAAGAGAGCAACATTGGTGTGAACGGCTAAGGGTGTAGAGAGGTGTTGTCTGCGACAGCGATCGAGACGCCGTCGGCGCTACGACATTATTACACTTCCACCCTTCGAGCGTTTGCTCTTGCGACTCCACTCTGTCCGGCTGGTTAAGGCAAGACAGCTGAAGCACATCGGTACCCTCGGTGACGCAACTCACCGACAGCTCGCCACAAGCTGCCCTGAGGGAGACTGACTGCACTGATGGGGCATTTACAGCAGTCAAGGGGAATTAAATGCCCCACCAGCGGGCGATGGGGTCGTCACTTCCCTACGCCTTTATTATTATTATTATTATTGTATGCCCACCTGAGATCACACGATATAGTTGCGTCCCGGGGAGCGCGCACCCAACGCGAAGGGCCAGGAGCGCGCGCGCACCGCGCCGGCCACGTCGCCGCGCAACAGCGCCACCACGTCGTCCAGGTACCGCAGCGCGCACGACTCCGCAGCCAGCGCGCGCGCAGCCGCCGCGCATCGGCATGCGCGTGCACACGACACCTGCACAACTCATTACTGTTATTTTCTTTTCTTTTTTTTTTCCTCAGGAATCAGGCTGAGAATCCGTCATGGATACCAACGCAACAGGCAAGCAGGGATGCGTTGATTATGTCGGACTCCTGGTGAATCGAGGCGGCTCGACCCACCAGACCTACCGACTAAACTCAGCCTAAGCCTTTGGTCCTAATGACCCTACTGGCTTATATGGAAGGGAGCCGCACCTCAGGAGAGGTACGGTTAGCGCTGCCCTATGGAGAGGGCATAAGCGCTAGAAGAGGCGCGGTTCTCCAAAGTGGGACCGGCCAGTGGCCGGATAGGGGGAGACAAGGGAGGCGACGGCTCAGATGCCGCCGCTTGCAGGTCTAGAAGGTCCTGCGTTAATTGATTAGGGGGGTCGCTTAGAATATGTCGCGGTCTACGTGTCCTCTGCCAATATGGACTGGTTTTTTTCTTTTCCATGTATCATTTTTTTATATAGGTTCTTACAAATGAAATTGGCGATTTGTACGGGCGGAATATAAAATTCTTTAATCAAAGTATGCATCGTTGCTATCTAGCCACTTTTGCACTCTCATAGGTTGTTCATTGATCCCTTTACTGAAAAACCATGAGAGCGAAATTAATCCGCGAAGAGGCCGCATCGGAGTAGAACTTTTTTCCTTGTAAGTTGTCTTAATTCTGGAAAAAATGGTAAATTGTTGGAGCAAAGTCCGGGAGTTCGCTGGATGTCGCAGACATTCCAATTGTACCCCATCCAACTAAGTGGTTGTTTGTTGTGCAATGTGTGGTCTTGCGTTGTCGTGAAGCGGCAGTGAAGACATTACTATTTAGTAGCTTTTGCCCGCGACTTCGTTCGCGTGGACTTCAGGTTCGTCCCGTCTAGTCTAGTAATAAGTAAGAAATACGGTAACTAAGCACTGCAGAGCCCTAATTATAGGCCTATAGGTAGCTACTGCAGTATGCTCCAATAAACAGACACAACAGACAATTTGCAATGTAAGCGCAAAAAATGTGTTTTTTTACGACCTCACATTAGAAACCTCAAAAATTGTAGCCTATGTGTTATTCTGATGTATAAGCTATATTGTGGTAAAGTTTCATTCAAATTCATTTAGTAGTTTTTACGTGAAAGAGTAACAAACATTCATACATCCATACCTACAAACTTTCGCCTTTATAATAGGATTTTCATTATTACGGCAATACACTATTAATACGAAGGAGTAAAATATTCTGTAATTACATTTTATCAACGCATGGCAATAAAGTAGATGATACCGTTTATATGGCCAAGTGGTTTTCGGGAGCCAGGTCTAAATTTTGGATATGTTGTTCTCCTGGTCGAGCTGAGCAAAAAAAGTTAAGAGATGGGGTCCTTGAAACCAGTGTCCGAACCACTCGGCTTCGGATAAGGATACCAATAGGCTTCGTGAACCTCCCCGTTGGGGTTGTTACTTGATTGATACTACAACGGTAGCAAAAAAGCTTACGGCCTGCCTGATGGTAAGCAGTCACCGTCGCCTATGGACGCTTGCAACACCAGGGGCATCACAAACGCTTTGCCGACCTTTTTAAAAACCTATTTACTCCCTTTTTGAAGAACCCCATACTGTAATCCCCGGGAAAGCCTCAGCAGGGAGCAGTGGGATTGATATATTTATTCTTATATTTAAAACTAGCTGACCCGTGCCCACTTCGTTGGGCATAATATTAATAATCCCCGAAGCGAGCACGACCGCGAACCGAATTAAACCCGAAGCCATCGCGCGCCGTCCGCTGCTTTGGCCTTCACACTTATGACGATGAGTTTACTTGTTTTCATAGATTCATAATTTTTCGTAATATATGACAAATAAATAATGACCTAATGATTTGAATTATTTTATTAATATAAAAAAATAAATTGTCTATGCTAATGTTAAAAAATATACTTTTTGTAATTTAAATATAAAAGTTAGACATATGCTGTCGTTGACTTTTTTGTAGGCATTTTCAAGCTCCACATTTTTTCTCTAGAACTCAAAAATATATCTTTCATAGTTAAGGCAGCGTTCGCAAGAAACGCTTTCATTCGACCGGTTTTTCTCCGATTCACTTTGCAAAACGGGCTACCACATAAAAGCCTTTTTATTTTTCGGTTTTTTTATATAACCTATTGACACTCAGCAATTAATGTGGCTTTCACCAATAGATGGTGAAAGAATTTTTAAAATCGGTTTAGTAGATCCCAAGATTACCCCTTACAATTTAACAAATATACAAACACACAAACTTTACTTCTTTATAATATTAGTATAGATAAAAAAATATCGTCTCCCTCGTGGGTGCAACCACAAACATAGAAATCTCACATGCACCTCATCCACATGCAACACCTAGACCGGAACAAAGTTTTGTAGGTCATACAAAATATCTGTCCTGTGCGGGAATTGAACCCGCGGCCCGTTGCGTAGAAGCCGATTACTCGACCACTGCGCTAAACGTGTCGTCAGTTTGTATTGGATATTATCATGGTCTATAAGATTTTTCATTAAATTATCGCCCCACACTTGGATTTTTATCCTGTGTCATGGGTGCAGTTATAAACATAAAAATATGATACGCACATACGCCTAGACTCGGGATTGGGTCTATAGAGGGTTAAGGGTCATAGCTTTTGCCCACGGCTACATATGCGCGCGAGTCGGTTTATGGCGCGAATGTTTTATCGCGCCTTCCCTTGGGACTATCCATTCTTCCGAGATAAAAATACCGCAATACCTTGCTCAAGAATCACTCTATCTATTGATGAAAACCGTATGAAAATCTGTGCAGTAGTTTTTGGGCGAGCCTTTATGTGTCGCATAATCAATTATTCGAAGATCGGCCAAATTGCCAGTTAAGTTATATTAAACTACGATTTTTAATTCGAGTCAGTAAAATGACAAGTGCAACTGTCACTGATACAAAAAAGGGGTGACCCACTACAACCCACTACATTAGTGATGTTCGGCAATCAATAGATTTAGACATTATACTCTGTCCATTATATTATTTTCTTTTGACAGTTTAAGATATTTTGAAATCAGTGATGAACTCGCAAGTTACCGATTCGATTAAAACAGAATATCGATTTTATTTAAGAAGAACTTTTAATCGATTTAATGCAGCGATATTATTTTTATTATAAATATTAAATTCGTTTATCTGGTTTTTTCAAATACATGAAATAAATTGTCATATATTGTCTAACTATATATTGTCTAATTGTCATAAATTGTATTGTCATATATTGTCAAACATATTGGCACAAGAATTGGTTATTTATGTAACAGAGGACTCAACTGACGAGTCTAGTGTAATTTACGAAGAAGAATCTGATGAATCTATGTAATAAATAATGTAAATAAATTTACTTGTTTAATTTTTATATTATATATTTGGCGAATTACCCAATTGGGGTAATTCGCCAAATATATAAAATTTTGCCTAATTTCCTTGGCATGTGTAAAACTTTATTTTTCGTATATTTCTGATCCATTTAAGAAAGTTTTCCTTTTTCTCTCTTAAATGGATCAGAAATATATGAAAAAATAAAGTTTTACACATGCCAAGTAAATTAGGCAAAATTTATATTTATGGCGAATTACCAATTACCTAGCTAGTTTGTTAAAAAAATGGTATGTATGTGATTTTCTAAGTATTCTTGATCATAATTTTTGATTTAAACTTGACGCAGATGTTATTAACTACATATGCGTTTTAATATTAAAATTCACATACCTATAAATAATGTAAGTAGCTGTCGAGAAGGAAATAAATAAATTTACAAATATTTGATTTGAAGACAATTTATCGATTTTATCTGATTTCAAGAACTGCTTATTGTCTGTGGTAGTTTGTTATGCACAGATCACTTCACTATGTGGGCGTTACCCGTCTAGAAAGTATATTATTACTGTAGTACTATAATTTAAAATAGAAACAATATTTCATACGCGCGATCTGTCAAAAAGAAAATAACATAATGGACAGAGTATAGTCATGCTTTATTTTATTAGGTATCCAAGCGCTTTTTTATTGTAAAATGTAATACATTTACCATCATATACTAATATTATTAAAGAAGTAAAGTTTTGTGTGTGTTTGTATATTTATTAAATTGTAAGGGGTAATCTCGGGATCTACTGAACCGATCTTAAAAATTTATTTCACCAATAGAAAGCCACGTTATTGCTGAGTGTCATAGGTTATATAAAAATTGGAAAATAAAAAGTCTTTTTACGTGGTAGTCCGTTTTGCAAAGTGAATTGGAGAAAAAACGGACAGCGGACGGCTTAATTCGGATCGCGTTCGTGCTCACTTCGGGGATTATTAATATTATGCCCAACGAAGTGGGCACGGGTCAACTAGTATTAAATAATAT
Source organism: Scirpophaga incertulas (assembly GCA_036419045.1). Taxonomy (NCBI): domain Eukaryota; kingdom Metazoa; phylum Arthropoda; class Insecta; order Lepidoptera; family Crambidae; genus Scirpophaga; species Scirpophaga incertulas. Next base: position 4,452,676 of record CM071634.1, on the reverse strand, counting down.
GATTTGTGACACATGACACTGGAAATGTCATTTTACTGACTCGACTTAAAAATCGAACTTTAATTACAACATTATAAGTACCAGACGACACAGACTCTTATTGTGACGGAGCAATGAATGACAAATTTGAAGTTCTAGATTTTTCTTAGGCAATAACCCCCCAGAACTGACACATAACCTGCTTTAAACAAGTCGAATACATTATGTACTTGAGTCACGAATAAACTAACAACTCTATAGCAATCGACTCTATGTTCTAATGCAATGACGGAAAGAGCGAAAAATATTATTTGATGCAAGTTGTTTAATTATTATGAAATCGATTAATTTTTATGTAATACATATTATTATGCAATAAACAATTAATTGAATAAATCATTAACTGTCTCTATGTGATGCTCTACTTACTCTAGGTAGAGTTGCACGCGTTTTTGTTTATGACATAATTCAACATGTGCATCAAGTACATTTTTCCCCCTAGGAGTGGAAATTCAGAGAATCCTCATAAAGGCTGAATTTGTATGATTCTATCTTTATTATTTCTAAGCTACATACTTTCAATATTGTTAGAAAAAATATTACTTTATAATTTGTAATACGTAATTAAATATTAGATTTGACAATTTCAATTTATTTATCGGTTCTTAAACACGGGTATAATAGAATAATAAATAATAATATTGTAGGTATAACCATGATTCGCTTTGTGACATATAAACATATACATAATTATAAAGTATTTATCTATGTCTGATTATATATACTACATAATATATCAACGTTTTGCGCAGAGGTTGAGTGATCGGCTTCTACGCAACGGGTCATGGGTTCAATTGCCGATACATATTTTAAATATTTTGTATGACCTACAAAAATATGGTCCAGTCTGGGTGTCTTTGCATGTGAGATTTCTATGTAAAAAAAAAAAGGATAAAAATCCCAGGGTGGGGCGCCGTATTTTTTTTATAAACTTACACGTTTCCCTAGATCCCATAACACAAGCCTTACAGAGCTTACTTTGGGCTAGGCTAATTGGTGTAAGAAATATAATTAAAAGATTTGTTTTATAGGATAGGGCATCAAACGAGCAAACGGATCACCTGATGGTAAGCGATAACCGTTGTCCATGGACACCCGCAGCACCAGAGGAGTCACAGATGCGTTGCCGGCCTTTTAAATGGGAATGTGCTCTTTTTTTGAAGGTTTCGATATCGGAAGGTTCGGAAATACTGCAGGCGACAATGTACAATGTAGAAAAGTAGAAAAGACAATTAGTATAGTACCAAAAAATTTGCTACGCAACGAATTCAATAATTAATTTGTAACCCAATAAAATAACAAGCTATAAAAAACATTCTACGCAAACTAATTGCTTAACAGCACACGTCTGTTATTATTTGAAACATAACCGTATGAAAGTGTGGAAATGGTCCAGTGAACACTGCACGTTCTTAACATTTAATACATTACTGCTTTAGCAATGTGTAGTAAGGAATGTACCGGATTTTTAGCTCATTTCTTATTAAATCGACAAAAGGAATATTGCCTCGAATCTGTTATGTTTGAAGAATGTTTATTAAAACGTATTATAAAGTAATTTTGATAACTTGAGTAAATTTGTTTTTTAATCAAGACCGTATAACTTGTCTGATATATAAGATTTGATTTGAAAATCGAATTGGACAAAATTATGTATTATACTTGATTGGAATTGTTTTTTTTAAGAATAAATGTTTGTTATCTGTCAATTTGTCTCTAATAAGTCTTTTTGTCTGACAATTAAATTTTTTATAAATATTTGGTGGGTTTTTGATTGAGATATTTCTGTGTAATAACACAAAACATTTCACAATGACGTTTGAATGATTAAAATTAAAGTTGATTATTTACGATGTTGATAAGAAGAGGTGATAGGTTGCCATCATTGGGAGATATCCAGTCATTCACGCCGCACATCCGGTCAGCAGGTCGAGACCTTGGCTGTGTTTACAGCACGCTGCACTCACGTAACTGGCTACTTAGTGAACTGGCCGCGACAAAAAGTCACATTTAAGCACTCGAGATGAATAACTTGGAGATTATTAGACTTTAAACCAGTTATAAAAGGAAGCGAACCGTGTAGTAACTTAATACAAACCGAATGAGCAGGAATAAATAGAAAAACTGTTCGTGTTGCAAGGTCAAGAGTTGACGTGCATAGTGATGGAAGGGAAGCGTCAGTGCGCGGTGCGCGGGAGGCGTGTGGCCACAGCTACGGTACCGACGCGTCGGGGTCAGGGGGGGCTCGCGCGCCGGGCCAGCACCTGCAGGTCGCGGTGCACGGCGGCCAGCTCGGCGTGCAGCGCGCGCGCCTCCGCCAGCAGCGCGTCCAGCCGCCGCGCCGCCGCGCCCAGCCCTGCCTCCTCTTCCCCTTCTTCCTCCACCTCCTCCACTGACAGCGCCAGCCGTCCCAGCCGCTCCCTTTCTACCGCTTCCACCGCGCTTCCATCGCGAAGCTCGCGGAAGATATCTTTCTTAACACTCCCTGTCCGCTCCCCCTCTTCGGCCTCTCGCAACTCATCGGCCAAAGATCGCGCCGTAGTATCACTGATCTCACTTATTTCACTTGGTAAGTGTTCGCTTTCAGTCACTTTTTTAATAGTCTGTTGTGCATCGTGCGGCTCTGGAGTAGGCGCTGCCGAAAAGCCCTGAGGACTTGGTGATAGCAGTGCGCGCTGCAAAAAGCGGCGCGTGTCGTCGTCCAATGGGCGTGTGAGTCCTCGTCTTGACGCCGGCCGCACGATAGCCTCGAGTGCGTCCCGTCCGGGGTCGCTCGGACGCAGCAGTTCGAGGATCCTAGCCCGCGGCGGCGAGATGGCCGAGCACACGTCGAAGCGCGGCACCAACTTGCCCTTGGAGGGCGAGGTGTTGACGTCGCCGGTGGGTGTGTAGGTGCGCAGCGTTTCGTTGAGCATGCGGTAATTGCGGATCTTGACGTTGCCCTCGGGCAGCGGTGGGTCGCTGCATGCGCCGGGCGCGGGCTCTACGATCTCCACACGGCACGCCGGCGGCCCCCACGCACTCATGTCGCGTTCGCGGCGCGCGCCCACGCACTGGCAGTCTGGCCGCGTAACACCCACCCCCCTCCAATTAGCCGCTGAAATTGGCGCGCGAAAAGGAAACCATCGTTTTCCTGCGTAGCCGGGGAGCCGTGTGTCGCGCGCCGCGCGGGTGTGATACGCCGCGGCCCGTGGTCGGGTGCATGCTAATCCAATTACTGTACCACTTGTACAGGGGAAAATCAGTATAGCACGTACCGCTTCTATAAATAGCCCATCCGATTCCAGCAATGCCACTGAACAGAACAAATGCGCGCACTGTGCGCAAACGGAGCACGGCTTCCGTGAAGCATGCGGTTTCTCGAACCGGTTCACTTACGCTTGTTTCACTTTTATTACCAATTAAATCGAATTCCAATAGCTGTGCGCTATTTTATCTACTCAATTGTAGGTGATTAAGATAAAAAAAATACTTGATTCCGACTTTCTGATTGAGGTAATATAATACGTAATAATAATATAATACGTAATAATTTCAATATTAGAACATTGCGATATGTTGGTTTTCCTTTAAGAATGAATGATAAGTTTTATCACTATAAATGTGCTCTGAACTTTAAACTCAAGGATACATCTCTCTGAAATTATCATCTACGTTTCCCTGTTAAGTGGAAGCGAAAAATGGATGCGTTCAAAAACTTTAATTAAAGGTAAACATTTTCATAATCAATGCTAAAGTAAAATATTGACATTGGTATATACTGATATGAGTACTATTAACTGATACCTACTCTATACTTGGTTTAAAAGTATCGAGTAAGTACTCATATTTACTTGTATCATTTCATCCCTATCTTAGAGTATTTATACAGATTGATCCTTGCCGCTAGTTTTCATAGTTCACCACGCCGCTAGTTTAACCACGTCACAAAACCGCCATCATCAATTAGCATGTTTGCAGTCTAAAGCAGTGCGTTTTTGCAGGAACTTGCTGTCTACCAAACTGGATTGATTAGTATAATATTTCCGATGCGTTAACAAACACTTCAACAAAAATATTGCAGAGTCCTCTAGTGTCCATGAACGGCGGTAATCGCTTACCCTCAAATGATCTATTTGTTCGTTTGCATTGTCATTTATTTACCTTTGCAGGCTAAAAACTAATCAAAATCAAAATAATATTTATTCAACATAGACCTTTACAGGCACTTATTGACGTCAAAACAAACAAAAAAAAAGCTTACAAAAAAACAAAAACCTTGTCCGTACGTACGAAGAAGGAAAAAAAAATATTGACTGTACACCTGTTCGGAAATTGGGAGAGCCTTCTCGAGAAGAACAGGCAAGAAACTCTGAAGGTCTATTTTTATCTCCTCTTTTCAATGTAATGCGACAGTGCATCAATTTAACACTATTTAAAAAAAACTGTTTTTTATAAAATCTCTATCTGCGATACCCTTTTTAAACTGTATAAATGTTTATAGACTTTATTGTTTATAAATATTAAATCGAAGTTTATTAAATAAAACAAATCAAAACGATAACAATTTTTTGGTTGATATTTAGCATAATTTTGGCAAATTTTTAACTGCTGTTTGGCATATTTTGTTTTCCTCATGTTGGCAACACTGAATTCGGATTTCGAATCCTTGATCATAAGATCGTAAGAGTGCGGTCAGGCTTACACCCATTTGAAGGTTTTGGTTTGAAGGGTAAGATTTTTTTCCCTCAGGAGAGGAAGGCTGAGAATCCTCACAAGGAGCACGAAACGTGCCCAGGATACCCCCGCAACGGCAAGTGTCACGGGGGTTATGTCGGACTCCACGCCGGCCAGGGCGGTCTGACCACGTGACCTACCGACTAAACTCAGCCTGTGCCTAAGTTCTAAGAACCATATAGGCAAATCGTGAGGACGACCGGGAAGCAGAACGGTAAGATGTAACAATGACATTGATTGATACTTTAGATATTGTGTCGGAAGTGAGCAACATATAATACGCTTTTTGTTGGAAATGCAGATTTGCTGCGAATCTCACACGAATCACATTTAAAGGCTGTTGAAGTTAAAGTGTGTTAGTCATTATTATAGTAAGTAGCTTTCTGCCTGCGGCTTCAAACGCATGGATTTCGGGATTAGGTCTATAGAGGGTTAAGGGTCATAACTTTTTCCCACGGCTACATATGCGCGGAAGTCGGTTTGTGGCGCGAAGGTTTTATCACGCTTCCCGTGGGACTATCCGTTTTTTCGAGATAAAGAATACCGCAAAACCTTGCTCAAGAATCACTCTATCTATTAATGAAAACCGCATGAAAACCTGTGCAGTAGTTTTTTGAGCGAAGCCTTTAATGCGCATCCCGTGGGATCCGTCGATATTTCCGGGATAAAAAGTAGCCTATGTTACTCTCCATCCCTTCAACTATCTCCACGTAAAAATTACGTCAATTCGTCGCTCCGTTTTGTACCTTGTTTTAAACGACACACGGCGCCATCTACAATCCATCCATCAAGGAAACAATATTTTTGTTTTTCCTCGGGAATATCAATTTTTTCGAAGATAAAAAGTACCCTATTATTTAATCCGGGCTTTATCTATACGTCTGCAAAATTTCAAAGCAATCGGTTCAGTAGTTACGGCGTGAAAGCGGAACAAACAAACAATGAAACTCACTTTCCGTTTATAATTACTAACTAATTAAGGATAAACAAAGGTCCTTTTAAACTAATTGTCGTAGTCTACAAGTTTTACTTCATATGCAATATTAAAATCTATGGTTTTCTTGGAAAAGTAGACTTCATAATATTTATCATTTATAATTAAGCGATCGCGAAAAGAAAGCCACAGGGCGACCTTTCTGTGTTAATGTAGCAGCAATAGCAAATTCGAAGCGTCGGGTCTCAACTATAAAAATTTCTTTGTTATCTATTGAATACAGGGTAGATTCCGCAATTTCGGATTTTAAATCGTTAAAACAGTTTATTGCTTTACAAGAAAGTGGAAAGGTTGCGTGCACTAATGGTTTGACTCTTTCTGAAAAATTTTTAATCCATTTCGAATAATGCGCAAATAGACCAAGGCTCGTTTAAGAGTGACATTATCAGTTGGAATCGGCAGGTTTATAAGTGGTTCTAAGCGTGATTTATCAGGTTTTATAGTGTTATTATGAATTGTATAGCGCAAGAAGATTTATACTTTTTGTTCGAAATACACATTTGTTTAAGTTCAAAGTAAGGTTATATTTTCTAGCAGCTGCGATAAATTTTTGAAGATTAGCTTCGTTTTCTAGTTCTCCATTACCACAGATGGTAATATCGTCCAAGTAAGCAAACGTACCTTCAAGTTTCTCAGTATGTATAATGTAGTTAAGAGTTCTTTGAAATGCGGCAACTCCGTTGGTGACACCAAATGGTATACGAGTGAACTGATAAAGGTTGCCACAAGCTTTTTAAATGCTGTGTAATATTTTTCAGTCGGTAGGATGGGAATCTGATGGTATGCACTTTTTAAATCAATTTGACTGAAACAGTCATATTTGGCAACTTGATGAACAATTGTGTCAATGCTTGGTAAAGGGTAGGCATCTAATTCTGTATATCGGTTGATTGTTTGTGAATAATCAATTACTAACCTTTTCCTATGATGCCCTCCACCTGCGACTAAAACCTGGGCGCGCCATGGCGATACGCTGGGTTCTATGACCTTATCCTTCAGCAAGGCCGAAATTTCGTTTGAAATGAAGTCTTGGTCTTCTTCTGAATAACGCCGAGAACGTATCGCGATGGGCTTGACGTCAGGTGTCAAATTGGTAAAGACAGATACTGGCGGGACTGATGCTTCAAGAACACAGCAGATTTTTAATGGTTCTTATCGCCGCCAAATTCCAACAGCAAAGACGTATGTTTTTTTAGTAGATCATGACCAATGATGATATCTGCACAGAGATTATTCACAATAAACAAAGGGTGGTGTTTATACACATGGCTACCAATCTGTAAAGTTGCATGACATAGGCCATTGACATAAGATACGTGTTCTCGTGATGCTAGGTAATAGTTTGTTTGCAAGGCGACGTCATCAGTTTCAAGGAGTTGGTCAAGCGACTGTCGATAAAACTTAAGGAACTTCCTGTGTCTACTAAAGCATCGGCAGGGTTGCTATTGACTGTTATAGACACCGTAGCCATACGGACACTCGAAGGTGAAGCAGCAATTATAGTTGTCAGTTGAGGGTCTTCTGGTGTGACAGCAGCATTAGTATTTCGTTGTGTTTGTCGAGAGCTACGGCAGACATTCGCGTAATGCCCTACTTTCAAACAAAGCTGACAGTTAGTATTTCGAGCGGGGCATTTTATTCGTTGATGCACACTACCCCCGCAAAAGAAGCATTTGCGCCGTGTGTTTTGAAAATGTATAGCAGATAAATTTTGGTTTTCTATCAAATTAGGCTCTGTGACAGCATTAACAAATTCGGAACTTGATTTAGATACTATGATGTGTGATGTATTTTCTGCGCTTTCAAGGGAGGTAGCTAAATTAAGAGTTTCTTCTAATGTCATAGTACTATTTTCTAATAGACGTTCCCTTATTTTACTAGAAGATCATCATCATCCTCTTGCCCATTTCCCATTATCTGGGGTCGGCGCAGTAGATCTTTTCCTTCCATTCCTCTCTATCAGCCGTCATTTCCATGCTTACTCCTTCATTCTTATATCATTCTTCACACAATCGATCCATCTTTTTATTCGGCCTTCCTCTGCCCGTGTATCCCTCCACTTTCATATTCAACATTCGCTTTGTGACATGACTTTCATCCCTCCGCATCACATGTCCAAACCATGCTAATCTACTTCCTCTCACTTTTTCTACCACTGGCGCTACTTTCAGGCTTCCTCTTATGTACTCATTCCTTATCTTATCCATCCTTGTCACACCACACATCCATCGTAACATTCTCATTTTACTAGAAGATATACCAGCGATTAGTACACCACGGATCGCTCCTCTAATAGAGCGTTAGCCCCTCTTCCAAGAGTAGAAAGAACTACCGTCGATCTAGAAGATCTGACTGACTCAGCAGAAGATGTCACAGTTGATAACTTGCCAAACTCAAACCCATCTGTAGAAGTACCTCCACAGCGCTGCTCAGGTCGTGAACGTCGACCTCCTTCTTATCTTCAAGATTACGTCACGTCCTAAAAGACCCCAGGGTGAATGTCGTAGTCTACAAGTTTTACTCATATGCAATATTAAAATCTATGGTTTTCTTGGAAAAGTAGACTTCATAATATTTGTCATTTATAAATATGTCAATTGCTAATTATTTGTAAATCTATGTTAATGTTTTAAAGCTGAATAAAGCCAAGATTCTATTGGTTGTTTCTCTTAGTATGTATCACTAATATGCAGTACTGCTGCTGTAGCATGACCACCAAAATGCGTTATTATAGAGAGACTTAACACTTTTCTTTATCAAAATAAAGATAACTTTGTTTTCAATTATATTTAGAAAGTAGGCATTAGTCCAAAACTCCTACACTACGTTGTCCCTGTCTTGTTGGAATTTTAACAATAATAGACCACTACGATGCGTGTCATCTTAATAAATAAACATACTAAAACGTAAAAAAGGGTAATAAATAACGACGGAGTAATTACAACAATATTAAAGTTAAGTCTATCATAAGATCATAACACACAAAATCTGGTGACTCAATGAGTTGAAAAAAATGCTGGTATATACAATTAAAATACATTGTAATATGGCGGTTATATCACGTGATAAAGTTTATCATATCTTATTCGTTGCGAGTGCTACAGGCGCCTTTTATATAATTGTCTTTGGATTGTTTTATCGCAAGTTAAGAGTTGAGCGCCGTGTTTGGCCAAACAAGTGTTAATCCGGTAATGCGACCTGATCGCCTTTTGCTTCTCATGTGTCCGCGCATTCAGTCGTCTGAATAACAGGATTACAACGCCCACCACAAAAATAAACATTCTGTAGGCCTATTATGATCTTTTAAAGCAAGAATAATACTGCAGTGCAAACGATATGCTGCAAGAGCGATGTCTCTGTTCAAATTTGAATTTGTTCAATATTGTTTCAACTTTAAGCAGTTACGTGCGATCCGTGGTCATGTATGGGGCTCCCGTGTGGTCGCAAGACTGTGCGAGGTCCCCCCGCTGCAGAGCTCTGCTACGGAGCCTGCAGCGGATAATGGCCATACGGATCGTACGAGGCTACCGTACCATCTCGGACGAGGCAGCGACGTTTCTGTGACGCTCCCCCCCATTCGACCTGGCCGACATGTACGCGGCGACGTATGCGGCGCGGCGTGTCGACCGGGGGAGCGATGGGGGGAGCGCCCTGGAACCCGCGCACGAAGTACCTAAGCGGGAGTGGCACCGACGGATTGCCGAAGCGGCCTGGCGTGCGCAGCTCGAATTACGGATCTGCGCGCGCCAGCGGGCCGTCGGTGCCGTACTCCCGCACCTCGAAGCTCGAAGGGAAGGAGGAGGTCACCTACCGATTGACTCAGATACTCACCGGGCACGGCTGCTTCGGTGAGTATCTATGTCGAATAGGACGGGATGGATCGACACATTGCCACCACTGCGCATCCGACCTCGACTCGTCCCAGCACACGCTGGCGGAGTGCCCCGCGTGGGCCTTCGAGCGCCGAGTCTTGGTCGCAGAGATCGGGCGAGATCTGTCTCCGCCGGTATTGATTGCGGCAATGCTGGCGGACGAGGGAGGTTGGAGGGCTATGGCCTCCTTCTGTGAAGCAGTGATGCTCCAGAAGGAGGCCGCCGCTGGCCAATCCCGCTCGAAGGACGCGGCGCCGGGCTCGGTAGCACAGCTGCGGCGTCACCGCGGGTCGCCGGCGGGCGCGAGGAAATCGCACTCGCGGGTACAGCGACCCGGGAGGGACCACGCCCCTTCCGTGGCCGGGAGGCGTCGTCGGTGGTGGAGATTGGGGGAAGTATTGTAGCCTCCCCCGAGGAGGGCTCCCCTGTATCGGCGGGGGAGCGGAGGCTGGGGGTTCCCGGAAGTAGCTTGGTGTTCCCGGGGGCTCCCTACATGCCTGAGGAAGGCCATCCCTGAGGTTTTTGAGGTTGGGTAGGCCTCCCCCTTCTGGGGAGGACAGCCCCACATAACCGCCGGTTCGCCACAGCCGGGGTATGCAACTTAATGCATTTTCCACAGGGGGAACAAAAAAAAAACCTAAGCGATAAAGGTCCCAGAAATCTAAGCGGGCCACCTGGTATATACATAACTTCGCAAAAAAATGTATGAAGAAACAATATTTGTATCTAAATCGAACAAGAACTTGTATCTGTCATATTATCGCCTAGTTGATGTGCAATATACTATAACATTACGCTACAACCAATAAGTAAATCATTAATGAAAAACATGTTCACAGACTACTAGAGAAAACGAAACAAGCAACAATCAAGTGTCACTATAGGCGCTCACAAATTTCTAGAGAAAAACGAAACAAGAAGCAATCTAGTGTCGCAATGGGCTATCACAGATTTGTAGAGAAAAACGAAACATGAAACAATCAAGTGTCGCTATGGATGCTCACAGATTTCTAGAGAAAAACGAAACATGAAGCAATCAAGTGTCGCTATGGGCGCTCACAGATTTCTAGAGAAAAACGAAACAAGAAGCAATCAAGTGTCGCTATGGGCGCTCACAGATTTCTAGAGAAAAACGAAACAAGAAGCAATCAAGTGTCGCTATGGGCGCTCACAGATTTCTAGAGAAAAACGAAACAAGAAACAATCAAGTGTCACTATGCGCTTACAGATTTCTAGAGAAAAACGAAACAAGAAGCAATCAAGTGTCGCTATGGGCGCTCACAAATTTCTAGAGAAAAACGAAACAAGAAGCAATCTAGTGTCGCAATGGGCGCTCACAGATTTCTAGAGAAAAACGAAACATGAAGCAATCAAGTGTCGCTATGGGCGCTCACAGATTTCTAGAGAAAAACGAAACAAGAAGCAATCAAGTGTCGCTATGGGCGCTCACAGATTTCTAGAGAAAAACGAAACAAGAAACAATCAAGTGTCGCTATGGGCGCTCACAGATTACTAGAAAAACGAAATGAGGTATAATTAAGTGTCGTTATGGGTCCTTATATTTATCTACAGAAACATGAAACAAGAGCGAATCATGTGTCGTCATGAGCGCTCACAGCTTCGATGGAGAATACAGTAACGTTACGTTTCACCGGCGCCGAATAATTAACAAACGTTATTTCACATATCCATAAATTATTTGCGCCGTGCGGATGCCGCCGGAATGCAGCGGTTGGCGGTGGAACCACTGAATTATATTACACCGCTGTTTTATAAAGTTTTTAATGTGACTACTGATTAAAGCTTATTGATTGGATATCGAAGATTGGAGATCGTGATCGTACAGGACACCTACTAGTTGTCTTGTGGAATTCTGAAGATAAGAAAATATTAAACCATCATTTTAGACTTTAGACTTTTTCTTTTTTAATATTTAAACGAGGTGCTATTGTTGAGACTCTGCTGTCTGATCGTGTACATCATAAAACAATTTTCATTATTATGTATTATATTATGTATTGATCAGTGATTCGTAATATTAGTAAGAGTTATAGAGAAGATAATTAGAAAACACGAATGGTAATAATTTCATTTTATTATTTCAATATTATAGTAGACATGCTTGGTTGGTAATTGTAGTGCCGTCACGCAATAGATTGGGATTTATATTTACCTATATAGAACCTTCGAGTTTTATTTTTATATACAAAGTTTTTTACCACTGTCTCATCTACTGGTATGCATTCTCTTAAGAAGTGAGAAACTCCCCAAGCAGGCTTAGCCTTAAAAATAAATTGCGCAACTCTTCTTTGAGGGACGTCTTAGGTTATACAATGTTATATTAGGCTATTATGTATTATGTATGGCTATTATGTATGTTTAATTTATGTATTAGGATTTTTTATAAATTTTATATATAAATTTCTTCTGTGTATGTATTAACATCTGTTTTTAATGTCTTTCGTACCTCTTTATATCTCTGCATCACCTGAAGGTTGAATGATAGAAATTAAGAAGATGCCTCAGGTATTAAGTCCGACATTGTACACTACTGTACATGAAGATTAAATAAATTTGTGATGTTCAGGTAGTAGCGAGGGTCATCTGGACCCAAGGATCGAATACCGGTGCAAATTTCGGTTTAGGTTCTTCATTTAGTTTGTTATAAAGATACCTTACCATACCTTTTTGTTACGGTTCCGGTTCCAGTTTGGATTTCGACAGTTCTCGGACAGTCCCTCATTTGGCGGTGGCTCGACCAGCTCTTGGTCGAGTCGGCCCCGGGGCACCTGGCGGTCGAATTGTGAAAGCGCACCCCGCCATGTGCTCCGTATGGGCTTAGAGAACTCGGGGGGTTTTAGTGGGTAGGCCGGTCCTCTATGACCGGAGAGCCCCACATACGGCCGCGCCTGCCACCGCGGTGTCATGGTGTATAAGGTCGCATTTCCCCCCCTCAAAAAAATGTTTGGGTTTCGACATAAATAAATAAATAAAAAAGCCTTTTATTTCTTGCATAAAAATATTAGATTACAATTTAAACTTACATAAAGGATTTGATTTTTAGATATCTGAATTTCATTTGCGAATTAGATTACAGTTTATATTTAAAAGTTTAATTACCTATTTTTTTTTATTTAACATGCAGGCATGCAATAACCCCTCTTTATTTAATATCTCTATAATATATAAGGGTGAAGGCCTCCTCCAGACTTTTCCATTTGTCCCTATCTTTGGCTATTGTCATCCAGTTTTTTCCAACAATTTTTATAATGTCGCTTTCCCAACGAGTCACCGGTCTTCCTCTCTTTCTTATACCGGCAGGGCCGCGCCATGACGTCAGTCGAGAAGTCCATCGGTCCTCGGTCAACCTGGCCACGTGTCCCGCCCAACGCCACTTTATTTCGGGTACATTTGGGTTTCGACATATCAGTTCTAAATACAGATTCCAGTATTATATACTTGTATAAATTCTGACACAGACGAAGCATTGTAGCATTGGATAAAAAAAAAATGGTTGCCTGTAAAGTCGGTTTTACGGGCGAAGATTTTACGTGACAACGTCTTTTTCTCGGTAGAATATTTATTGATATGAATATAATTAAATTGCACAATAGGAACAAGGCATTGAATGAAAATAAGAATTGCACAAATTTTAACTATAGAAATATATTTTGTTTACTAAAACATTGTACATGTAAACTTAAACTTAACTAATTCCTATTTGAGTGATTTTGTTGAGGATAGGACGATGATAGGAGAAATATGAAATGAAAGGAAGTGTTTCTGCTGTAATGTGTCTTGCGAAAGTCAAGTCGATAGTTGTTCCTTTTAACGTAGTTGACTTAGAAACGTATGATACGCAATCAAGATTCAAATTTTCATCAATTCATTCAAGAGAAGGTTCAAATTTTTGCTAAATAAATTTGAAATTAATTAAAATTTGTAATTGTAAATGATGAAGTTGAAAATTAAAACATTTACTTAAATTAGATGTTAAAATTCTTGCTCAACACAGTTTAAATCAAGTTTTCTTATATCTGCCACTTTTTCTTAATATTTGTAATTTTAAAGAATCAATTCGAAAATCAAAACATTTATTCAGATTGAAGGTTCAAATTTTTGCTAAATAAATTTGAAATTAATGAAAATTTGTAAAATAATAATTAATTAATTAATTAATTTTAAACTAATAATTTACTTAACACTATCAACATTTATCAATAGTATGACATAACCTATAAACTCAGTTTCTCAACTTTTGTGTCAATCTAACAATTAATCAATCAATCATAGTTTACGATAATGAAATATCAGTGTACAATTATTTACCTTTATTGTTGTAGTTGTTGTAAATGACGAATCTAAGCACTCCACATTTTCACTACAGACACAGCTGACGATACTTTAACCACACGTGTGAACTTGTATTATGACGCTTTCTTGTTTTTCCAACGCCAAGAACGTTCGAGAAAGACAAAGACAGAGACACAAGCATGCGCCGATTCAATGCGCCTAATTCTCTAGTGCTGCGCGCGCGGCAGACCGATCATAGTTGAGTGGGAGAGAGACGCAAGGCATTCGGCGGGCCTCTCTCTCGTTCGGTGACTCATCGTAACGTTACCGAGCGTTACACTTTTTCATAAGTGACTCCCAGCCGCAACCTAATTTAAGACGTTGTCACGTCAAAAAACTCAAGACACGGAGATTGATAGTTTTTGGGAACTGCTACGCACTAAAATAATCGGAAGATTTACCAATATAAATATGATATTTTACAAGTTCCTTCATCACCCGCGCTGTCCACTTGCCTGAGACTACCTTAAGTTTGAACGTGTATTCGCTTTGCTTAGTAACGTTTAAAATCATCAGCGGTAAAATAAAGGTCATTAAAGGTTCTATTATAATAGTAAATATTGGTTCCGGTTTCTGGTCCGGTATACCTGTTCTACACTGGTATTTTAGAAAATAAATTAATTTTTATAAAAAAAAATTGTTACTACCGTATCAATAAAAATATGGATATAAAGTCTGAAATAAATATTATTATTATCAACGTCGCTTTTTTTTTCCTCAGGAGAGGAGGTTGAGAATCCTGATGGATACCACCGCAACGGCAAGTGCTACGGTAACCATGTCGGACTCCTAGCGAATCGAGGCGGCTCGATCCGACAGACCTACCGACTAAACTCAGCCTAAGCCTTTGGTCCTAATGACAGAGAGCCGCACCTCAGAAGAGGCACGGTTAGCGCTGCCCTGTGGAGAGGGCATATGCGCTAGAAGAGGAAGAGTAGGCTCCGGCCTATATTGATAGGAACCTACACGTGGCTACGCAAAAGGCTGCCGATTAGGGGAAGACGCGGTTCTTTATAAGGGGTGCGCGGGGATACAGATCCAACGCGTAGAAGCCAAACGATATTTGATGAAAGTGTGCCTGGAGTGTACCAATTAGGTGTAATCTCTATCTGCAGCATGAAAAATGCAGCTAAAGACTATACCCAGTTAGGTGCACAGAAACTATTGTTATTACTGGTCAATACATTTGTGGACTATTGCATTTCGATTTTGTTGGTAATGAAATCCAGGCTATGGAAGAGACTCCGGTCACCTGCCTTCTCAAAGCCTTTAATAAAATATTAATATTATTATTAAAATCACAGAACAGCGCTGGATATTTTTTCCTCTCGGAAGATAGAGGTTGACAATCCTCATTAAGAGTAGGAAACGTATTCAAAATACCACCGTGACAGCAAATGGTGATTATGTCGGACCGACTAAACTCAGTTTAAGTTCAAATCGTGATGGAGCGTAGACCCATAAAATACGCCATATATTTTTGAAAAAGCGCGGGAAACCACATTGGAGTTTCATCATGAAGGGAAAGCGTTAGACGCTATCAGCAATATTTTAGAATGAGAAATTCAGGTGTCAGTGAAAAAGGAAGTATGCCGTCTCCGAGTCAACACTTATCAGACACGTGTTTACTTCGCTATTAGTAGCAACAATTAATTCACAGCATTATCAATGTTCGAACCCAAATTATCAAAGATAAGGCGATAAGGCTAGCCTAATGTAATATGATCGCAGTTTCGGCAGCGAGCTATCATCAGCGGTGGTCTGGGGTACCTGGGTCTGACCGCCAGCCTTTGTCCGGCGCGGTGGTATTCGAGACCTCTGCTGATCCTGACCTCCTAGTTTTTTTATCTTGCGCTTTTTTTGCACTATCTTGATTGATTTCACCAATTAATCGATAGCGGAATGATTGATATTGGTTTCGTCGTTAAAAATATTGCATTTGATAGAATGTTATTTTTTTTTGATAATTATTGTATTTGATTGAGTTTGAAATTGAATTTCGAAAATTTTTGATTCTAATCAGCAGTGAAGGACCGGGGTACCGGGTTCACCTGCGTGGAGAGATCCATTTTAACTATTTCTATTGAAAAACAGCGGTGTTTGTGTTGGTGTATTCTGAGTAAGATATTCAGTGAATTTATTGGCCGTCGCGACATTACATTATATAATGCGTTGGCGATGTACACTCAGGTTTTGAGGAGCTGGCAGATTTGCTGCGAATCTCACAGGAACTTCATGCATGACTGTGCTTCTATTGTGGCACTTTTAGTGGGTAGGTATTTTGATTTTTAATAAAAAAAATAGCAGTTAGAAATGGTTTCTTGATTGATGGATAAAAAACTTGCAATTGTGTGGACACATACACCTTTTCTTCGCGGGAGTAGGTAAAGATCGTAGTTTTCCACTTGTTGTGATCCAAATACATCCTAATTTCCTCGACCTTCATAACACTTTCATGCACGCTCGTCTGTTACTGGTACTCTTGACTTGACCTTCCTTCACTATATCACCTATCCATTCGTATTTGCCTTAAAAGTCCCCCCCCCGCACAAAATCAAAATCAAAAAAAAAAATCAAAATCAAAATCAAAATAATCTTTATTCAACATAGACCTTTACAGGCACTTATTGACGTCAAGTGACAAAACAAAAAAACAAAGCTTAAAAAAAAAAACAAAAAAACCTTGTCCGTACGTACGAATAAGGAAAAAAAATAAAAAAAAAAAAAAATTGACTCGACACCTGTTCGGAAATTGGGAGAGCCTTCTCGAGAAGAACAGGCAAGAAACTCTGAAGGTCTATTTTTTATCTCCTCTTTACAATGTTAATAATTATAATAATATAATATAAAAAATACAATATAGTATAAGATACAATCATACCTAATACGATTACAGTCGTATGTATGTTTAAACGGCACAACTTTAAACGGCTCATCCGATTTTCATCAAACATGTCTAAGAACACTTGCACGTCGCCTCTAAGATTGCTTCATGCGCTTGGGAGCTATGATGCCACAAACAGACAGACACGTCAAACTAACGCCCTCTTTTTGCATCGGCGGTTGAAAATTGGGTAAGAATATACATATACCGACGTAGAATTTGCGGAGGATGAGGGTTCAAGTCCTGTTGTGTCATCCCAACTAATATTATAAATGCGAAAGTAACTCTGTCTGTCTGTCTACGTTACGCTTTCCCGCTTAAACCCCGCAACCGATTTTGATGAAGTTTGGTACAGACAATCTTTAGACTTTGAGACAGAACATAGGCTACTTTTTATTTCGAAAAAAAAGGGTTGAAATAGAAGTTGAAAGTTTGTATGGGATTTCTTAATTTTAAAAGATAAAACCATGAAACTTTATATTTAAGCACTTGATAAGAAATCATTAAACATTTGTTCTAGCATTTTTGAAATTTCGACCAGCTAGGGGGTGAAATAAGGGCTGAAAGTTAGTATGCAAGTTTGTCAAATATCACGTCATAAGAAACAAAAAATCGTTTGTTCTAGCATTTTGATATTTTTACCAGTGTGGGGGTGAAATAGGGGTAGAATTGAAGATAAGACCATGAATCTGGGTACCTTAGACATAATGGACCAGGATTGACAAAAACTGTTTTCACGCGGGCGAAGTCGCGGTCGGAAGTTAGTAATAAATGAATAAATTTACAAGAAAAATTTATTTGTATTTGGACAAAATCAAAATCAAAAATTTATTCTTCAAATAAGATTTTTGCAATCACTTTGGCACGCCAAAGATTGCTACGTCAATATTTACGCTACATCAATGGTTTACAAGTCTACGGTGAGGGACCTTATGCTGGAAAGAACCAGCACGAAAACCAGGAACGGCTTTTCTCTGTATTTTTTAAAGTTTTTTTTCTATCTTAACTAAACTAACATGACGACCTCCATAGTCGAGTGGATAGTACACCGGTTTCAAGGTGTCGCCATCTCTGAGGTCCCGGGTTCGAGTCCCGGTGGGGGCAGATGTTTGTGTGATGAATGCAAGCATTTGTACCTTAGTCATGGTTGTTGATATATATTTCAATAAAAATTATTTATATATGTATAATATATGTATGTCTATCCGTTACCCTAGATCCCATAGCACAAGCCTTACAGAGCTTAGTTTGGGCTAGGCTAATTGGTGTAAGTGTAAAAAAAAAAAAAAAACTTCCTTTACCAGTTTAAACGAATTCACATTACATCTATATTTTTTTTTTTTTTTTTTTTTTTGTTTCCCTGAGGAAAATGCATTAAATTGCATACCCCGGCTGTGGCGAGCCGGGTTATGTGGGGCTCTCCTCCCAGAAGGGGGAGGCCTACCCACTAAAAACCTCAGGGATGGCCTTCCTCAGGCATGTAGGGAGCCCCCGGGAACAGAAAGCTTCTTCCGGGAACCCCCAGCCTCCGCTCCCCCGTCGACACAGGGGAGCCCTCCTCGGGGGAGGCTTACTACCTCCCCCGGTCTCCTCCACCGACGACGCCCCCCGGCCACGGAAGGGGCGTGGTCCATCCCGGGTCGCCGTAGCAGTCGCGACTTACTCGCGCCCGCCGGCGACCCGCGGCGGCGCCGCAGCTGTGCTACCGAGCCCGGCGCCGCCTTCTTCGAGCGGGATCGGCCATCTCCCGACCCCGCTCGGCGGCCTCCTTGTGGAGCATCACTGCCTCACAGAAGGAGGCCACAGCCCTCCAACCTCCCTCGTCCGCCAGCATTGCCGCAATCAATGCTGGCGGAGACAGATCTCGCCCGATCTCTGCGACCAAGACTCGGCGCTCGGAGGCCCACGCGGGGCACTCCGCCAGCGTATGCTGGGCCGAGTCGAGGTCGGTACATCTATATATGCTATAGTTTTATTGTTATTTACTACAGTCAAAATATTTGGCAACGTCAGTATTAAGTCATTAAACTTAAACCCAAGCATTGCTATCACTAAAGTAATCCTCAACAGTACAATGATCTTTTTTCATAAGAGTACTTTTGACAAATGATTTAAATCACTACATAGTATAAAACAAAGTCGCTTTCTCGGTCCCTATATCACTATGAATGCTTAAATCATTAAAACTAAGCAATGGATTTTGATGCGGTGTTTTTAATAGATAGAGTGATTGAAGAGGAAGGTTTATGTGTATGTAAAGAAAAATATTATATCATTTTCTTTAATTTGAACTAGCTTTTGCCCGCGACTTCGTTCGCGTGGACTTCAGGTTCGTCCCGTCTAGTCTAGTAATAAGTAAGAAATACGGTAACTAAGCACTGCAGAGCCCTAATCATAGGCCTATAGGTAGCTACTGCAGTATGCTCCTATAAACTACATTTAACGATCTTTTTCCTTTTGTGGGTTATTCCTAAGAGATAAACATATACCATCGCGGACTTTTTTGTAGACCTTTTTAAGTTGTACAATACTGTAGTAAATTGTTTTGATCTATCTTGTAGGATTCAGTCAGCGTTTGCAATGTAAGCGCAAAAAATGTGTTTTTTTTACGACTTCACATTAGAAACCTCAAAAATTGTAGCCTATGTGTTATTCTGATGTATAAGCTATATTGGGGTAAAGTTTCATTCAAATCCATTCAGTAGTTTTTACGTGAAAGAGTAACAAACATCCATACTTACAAACTTTCGACTTTATAATAGTAATAGGATTTTCCCGCGCGTCAAACGACATCGAACATGACATGACAAATAGATGAAGTTTGAGCTATAAAAAAAGATAGCCTATAAGCTTATGCATCTCATAATTGTTATTGAGAGAATAATTTATTAATTCTAATGTTAGTGTTTTAGTTGTGGTTTAGGAACAGACATTGTTAAATGTCATTTCTTTTTCTTACAACTATGTAAGTTTATTAGTTAAAAGTAAATTGTAAACTTTTATTTTATGTAACAAAATAATCATTAAAACCTTTTTCTTACAGAGAAACTCAATTGTGTTTCACTATTTGTGTCGTCCTAATCACAAAAATAACTTATATGTATAATAACTAGAGGTCGGATAATCGGATGCATATTTACCTAAAGTTAATTTTTGGCTCACAAATTATGGAAGCGGCTTTTTAAAATACATTTTGTTAAGTAAAAATCCCGGGAAAATACGGGACTGCAAATTTAACGTAGTGATATTGTTTGAAAATTACAAAATTAGCACGTGGTATTTATTTTCAAAAGACCGAGACTCCGGGTTCATTTATACAACTATGCATACGTATTTACATGAAGTTTAGTTTCAGTTCCCTGTGCGATTTATGAATGTACGATTTATTACATGAAGAGTGTTATACGAAAGTAGTGAGCTAGTTTGACTAAAACAATAATCAATTAAATAATTAAAACCTTCATGTAACGTCGTTTTTAAGCTCATATTACCGACTACCAAAATGTTCTACAGTACCGGAATTCCGGGATTTTTATTTATGGAAATAAAATAAAAAGACAGTTCCATACTTTGTCAAAAGCTAATTTAGGTAAATAAATAAACATCTGGCTATCCAATTCCGCAATCCCGGGATTTTTATTTAACAAAACAATAAAAAGCCGCTTCCATACTTTGTCTTAAACTAACTTTAGGTAAATATGCATCCGATTATCCGATCTCTAATAATAACATCCATTAAATAGTGGAATAATACTGTTATTTTTGAGGATTCTAATGTGTTGTCGTAAATAATTACATTTCAATCAATTTTAAAAACGTGTCTTTTTAGTTATTCAACCAATAATTAATTATATGCAACATTCACAATGTTTCTATAGTGTATAGTATATAGTGTATAATTTGTATATATCATTGCACCCATGCGAAGCCAGCCAGGGTCGCTAGTTTGATAATAAATTAAATGCCATCGAGTCAGTTTCCCTGCAACTGAACTACAATTTAATACCCAATGCAATATACATAGAAGCCTGTTCTTATTTAGCAGCCTTGCAGATTAGCTGCGGCTGCAGACGGAGGTCATAGATCCTCCCCTGACTGGTCCATTACAGCACGTCCGCCATGATGGATGACGAGCGCCGAAACGATGAAGTCCTTTGTTTATAGCTCAGAGGAATTGAATTGTAGAGCTGTCTTTATTATGTGCAGAAATACCTTTGACATATCGCCTCGCAGGGTTTGTTAGAATCAGGGGACGTACTCTTAAAAACGATATTCGATATATCGTGGACTTCGTCATGTCGTATCCTACTCTTAGTTACTATCGTTTAAAGCATTCCACCGAACGATCGAACAAACGTAATTAATTTTGACATAAGAAAGCCTCAAATGACAACGATGAACTGAATTTGACAGACGAACATTCGCAAAATTTACGTCAAAGTAATACGATACGGTTTGAGGTGTCGTTGTAATTATCGTAGATTTGACAATGCTTGGTGTTGATTTGAACACATTACATTCTAGATATTTGTTTTCTCGTATAAATTGTAAACCCATATTACGTTGTATGGTAACGACATAATTTGTTGTAAATGTTGTTATTACTTTGATAAAGCTGTGATAAGTTTCTTGCGCCCATACTTCATATCAGCTAAAAAATAGGTCCTGGTAGGAAAACAAAATTGGACGATTCAAAAGAGATTTCTATAAAGATATCTATCATATTTGAATAAAGTAAATTTTGATTTTGATTATAATGAATACTACACTATATAATAAGCGCACGAAGCAAAATTGCTTATTTGACGCTGGAGCGGGTCGTTCGAATCACGCCAAGCATTCCGTACGGTAACGTCTCATACAAACGTACGAGGATAGATTTAGTGACACCGATATTTTATTTCTGTATCGCGACCAATTCATAAACAGTATTTTATAGCATTTGTTCCGGTTGTCAAATAGTATGTCTGAGTAGTCATACAAACATACTCACACATACACTTCCTCACACATAATCAAGCATACATTTTCTTATTTTTCATAGTACCTAATGTTCTTTTCCATATGATTAGTTTTGTTTCGTCTGCTTTTTTTTGTAACTTCATATTTTTGTTATAACAAAATTGGCTCGGAGCTACTGAACCGATTTTGATGAATATTGGTCTTAGGATAGTTTGAGATCCGGAGAATATTTATTTATTTATTGCTATCACATTCATAATATTAGATTGTTGTCAAATAAAAGTAATACATACAATTGCTCCCGGAAGTAGCTTGATGTTCCCGGGGGCTCCCTACATGCGTGAGGAAGGCCATCCCTGAGGTTTTCCTCCGGTACCCTCACTCACTTGGCGAAACACAGCGCAAGCGCTATTTTACGCCGGTTTTCTGTGAGGCCGTGGTATCACTCCGGTCGAGCCGGCCCAATTCGTGCCGAAGCATGGCTCTCCCACGGTAAAACACGGTATATATTTGTTGCGGGGAAATTCTGGCCGGGATGGAAACAATTTAGATGGTAGGAGACCAGTGGAAGAACATTGGATATATTTTATCGCTTTTGGAAAATTGTTGTAGGCATCGTTCTGTAGCGCAAAATAAATGTAAATACCTTCTTTCTTTCTTCTAATACTTTGTTTCAATATCGAACACTGACTAAGCACAAATCCCACGCATATTTTCCTGTTCACTGCAGCAAGATAATTACTCGCTTCATATAAAAATTAATGTTTTAATACTATGTAAAGTAATTGTCTCATGAAAGACGTGCTATCAAGTAAAACCGCTGTTGCTTGTATGATATTGATTTTTCCAATCCGAAATAGGTCAGGTTGTCATTAGAGATACGTATGGCGTAGACCTTTTGATGTTAAGCAATCGAATGGTAATATACGAAAGAAAGGGAAAGCCCACGTCCAGCTATGAATGAATCTTGGAGCAGCAGCTGAATCATGGAGCGTGAACAGGCTTGTCGAACTTACTTTGTACGTCGAGTGTTGTTGAGGTGAGGTAAGTGGCTCTCCCGACGAGTGGCTCAAGTGACTGGGAGGGAGGGAGGCATTTCAGCAAGGGTACTCTTCTACCATCAACTTGATATGTCGGCGTCGGTTGAGCTGAGAACTAGATCGCAACTATCACCAACGTACACAGAAAGTAATTAACCCACAAATATAAGAAAATATAGGTTGATATCACAAACCAGCTGTAAAACATATAGATACAAATAACAGAAAGATCTCAAACAAATGCAGCCATTGTGATGTTCTAACTTTACATCAACGAAGGAATAAATGCTAAATCTTAATTAAAAAAAATATTTCTCATTTGTACCTTTCTGCCATTGGATTCTTTCTTTTTAACTATGCTCAACTACAAAGAGGGCGCGTTCTTTATCTCCCGTAAATACATTTGATTGATTTCCCCCTTTTTACAAGCTTTTATTTATTACAAGCTTTTATTTAGTTTCACCTGTCTCGTTGTCTGTCGTTCTGTAATCAAATCTTGCAACTTAAATTTGATCCACTTCCCGGTTTCCGATTGAGCTGAAATTTGGTATACACGTTTAGTTCGGATGACAATGCATGATTAACTGTGTGACGTCATTCTAAATCCAACATGGCGGCGTATCCAATATGGCGGACCAATTATTTTTAATGCACTCCTACAATATGGGTATCAAATAAAAGGGCTTGCCAAGAATAACTAGAAAAAAAATTAAAGAAAAAAAAACCTTTTTAAAAACAAGCTTTTATTATTTGTTTATAAAATGAACTAAAAAGTTAAAAATAAAATGAACTAAAAGTTAAAAATAAATTAACTCTAAAAAGAAATATAACATATGTAACTTGATTGTAACCTTTAATGACAAATAAGCGTCTTCGTCTAGGACAAAATAATTCCATATTGTACAAATTTATTTAATTTTAACACTAAAACTTTTCACCATACATAATTATTTGATCTCGTCCCCCCTCCTTATCATAGTCCCCATTTACAAATAAAAGCGTGTTTACACGCTTTTATTTATAAAAGCGTGTAAATACGCGTTATATTTCTTTTTAGAGTTAATTTATTTTTAACTTTTTAGTTCATTTTATTTTTAACTTTTTATTTCATTTTATAAACAAATAATAAAAGCTTGTTTTTAAAAAGGTTTTTTTGGATAATTTATTGAGATTTTGCCCTAATTCATCAAATCTTAAATATATCCTTTTTAAAACTCACATATAACTTTAATTATTCTGACATTTTAGGGCCGACTGGCAAAAAACCGTAACTATAAGAGCTATACTGTGGAAACTTATTAATTAGATATATTCGGTGAACCGCATTAAGATTTTCATACAAAAATGAAAAAAAAACTATAAATTTTTGGGGTTTCCCGTACTTAGAAATGAAACTTGATTTTTTTTGTCATCAAACCTATACGTGTGGTGTATTTATGGATAGGTCTTCAAGAATGATATTGAGGTTTTTAATATATATTTTTATCTAAACTAGATAGTTTGCGCGAGAGACGCTTCCAAAGTGGAAAATCATTTATGATGTACATTACCATGCAAACTTCCATCGGAAATTGGTTAGTGAAAATTGGTCACCCATTTCACCACTTTGGAAGTGTCTCTTGCGCAAACTGTTCAATTTAGAAAATTGGTCACCCATTTTACCACTTTGGAAGTGTCTCTTGCGCAAACTGTTCAATTTAGAAAATTGGTCACCCATTTTACCACTTTGGAAGTGTCTCTTGCGCAAACTGTTCAATTTAGAAAATTGGTCACCCATTTTACCACTTTGGAAGTGTCTCTTGCGCAAACTGTTCAATTTAGAAAATTGGTCACCCATTTCACCACTTTGGAAGTTTCTCTTGCGCAAACTGTTCAATTTAGAAAATTGGTCACCCATTTCACCACTTTGGAAGTGTCTCTTGCGCAAACTGTTCAATTTAGAAAAAAATGATATTAGAAACCTCAATATCAATCATATCTATTTTAATAATGTATGTTTTGTATGTAGTATTGTTGGAAATATTTTTTATTTGAAAAATATTGAAAACCTTTTAAACTTGTCAACAGTCTATTTTGAAGAGACTTCCAACACGTTATAAGCACGAAAATAAGTATTTTTTTTTTGAAGTCTTTAGTGAGTTTAAATAATGGCAAATGATAGTGGTGATTTTTCGGAAAGAAGATATTCTTTGTCACTTCCATCATTTTCTCTTCGTAATAGAGATGGCTACAGTCTTTGGAAGTTCAAGATGCGTAATTATTTGATGCATGAAGATCTATGGGATGCAATAGTTGGTTATCCAAGTGGTAATGAACTTCCCGGCCCGATCAAGGTAAGGAACGACCGAAAGGCTCTCACTAAAATATGTTTTACATTAGAAGACTCCGCTATAACGCATGTTAGAAATGCTAAAACTGCTTCTGAGGCTTGGAAGTCTCTTCAAAATATACTGTTGACAAGTTTAAAAGTTTTTCAATATTTTTCTAATAAAAAATATTTCCAACAAGTATAAATATGACTTTTCTATTATTCATATTTTAAAAACAATTATATATAAATACTGTCCCCGCAAATTGTTCTTTAAAAAAAATTCACATAACCATCTAGAAAATCTTTCTTAAGAGATAAGTCCGCCTTTGGACCAAATAAATTTGTACCTCCTAATATTATTTTATAATGTTTGTGTTCAATAAAGAGTATATATATCATTTGGTTTAATAAAAAAAATATTTAAAAGTTTCTATTCAAAGTATGGGAAATCCCAAAAATTTAATATTTCTTATCTATTTTTGTGTAAAAATCTTAATATAGTATAATATAACAGAATACATCTATTTAACAAGTTTCAACTTTATAGTTCTTCTAGTTTCAGAAAATAGGGGCTGTGACATATAGACGGACAAACAGACAGACACGACGAATCCATAAGGCATTTTTTATATCTTTCGGTTAATTTATGACGACCTCCGTATTGAGTGGTTAGTACATCGGTTTCAAGGTGTCGCCATCTCAGAGGTCCCGGGTTCGAATCCCGGTGGGGGCAGATGTTTGTGTGATGAATGCTTGATGAATATTTTTTAAAATAAATAGTACATAAGTATAGGAATAAATTAAGCTCGGTATGCGTGGATTCCTATTGCCGAAACAATGTTAAAAAAATATAGAAAAAATGAATGTAATTTTTTAAATAATTTTTTAACTTTTTTTACTTATGTACTATTTATTTAAATAAATATTGTTGTTGATTCGCTATGACGGGCCTCTCAGTGTCAACGGCCTACATAAAATTGCTGTCCTTTTCGCGTGTGTTCAAAACTTTATAACTTATTAAATTTAAGCGCCATCGATAATATATATTTTTGCATTACTTCTATAAATTCACGCTAAGTACAAGTTTAGGTTACAATGAAATATTCGAAGGAGGATATAATAAATTTTAAGAAGTCGTAAATATAACCTGCTGTTGTTAATGTCAGAATGTTGTACCTTATTGACTATAGCTTTAAGACATAGTTTTATGATAGCTAATTTTCTTGCCATAAAAACTGTGTTATAACTAGAGATCGGATAATCGGATGCATATTTACCTAAAGTTAATTTTTGACTCACAAATTATGGAAGCGGCTTTTTAAAATACATTTTGTTAAATAAAAATCCCGGGAAAATACGCGGGACTGCAAATTTAATGTAGTGATATTGTTTGAAAATTACTAAATTAGCACGTGTATTTATTTTCAAAAGACCGAGACTCCGGGTTCATTTATACAACTATGCTGTAATCTTCTACAGTACCGGAATTCCGGGATTTTTATTTATGGAAATAAAATAAAAAGACAGTTCCATACTTTGTCAAAAACTAAATTAGGTAAAGAAATAAACATCCGGCTATCCAATCCCGGGATTTTTATTTAACAAAACAATAAAAAGCCGTTTCCATACTTTGTCTTAAGACATTTATTCCAGTTCCAGTTTCCAGTTAGTTTAAACTAACTTTAGGTAAATATGCATCCGATTATCCGAATTCTAGTTATAACTTAGTTTAATGTCTATTGACAAGTGTGTTCAGTTTGCTCTCTTGGTTATTATATAAGTAAAGAAACCATTAGTATTAAACTAGTGACCCGCCCCGGTTTCGCACGGGTGCAATGAAAAAATGGTTATGGTGGGTTATCCCTAAGAGATAGACATATACCATCGCGGACTTTATTGTTGAACTTTTTAAGGTGGACAATACTGTGTACATTATTTTGGTCTATCTCGTAGGGTCGAGCCAGCGTTTTTGCAATATAAGCACAAAAAATCGTGCTCATTTACGACATCACATTAGAAACCTCTAAATTTATCTGTGTTTCTCTACTATATTATTATACTATGCATGTATTATACATATAAACCTTTTTTTTAATCAAATTCATATTAAAAACCGCATCAAAAGGATAGCGATTTTGTTTTAGTAATGTAGTGATAAGGGAAATTCTTTGAAATCTTCAAACAAAACTGCAATTGCATATATTATTTTTCCTGACTTGTTCAGAGTAAATACGTATGATGAAAGTAACTTTGATTAAGTTTAGTTAGAGGTTTATTATAATATAACCTTCATGTTGATGCGAGTCGAAATGTCAGTACAGTAGTTGACGAAACCTCATCGATAAAAAAGTCAAAGATTTAAAACTACTTTCTTTTTTATATCACGATGGTGGCAAACAGGCCTATGGCCCGCCTGATGGTGAGCGGTTACCGTAGCCTATGGACACTTGCAACACCAGGGGTGTCACTCGCGCGTTGCCGACCCTTCAAAAACCTATTTACTCCCCTTTTGAAGAACCCCATACTGTAGCCCTCTGGGAAAACCTCGGCAGGGAGCTCATTCCACAAACGAAGTGTACGCGGGTGGAAATTCCTCTGGAACCGCACTCTACGGGACCATTTAGGCTCCAGTGTGTGGGCATCAACTCCCTGTCGATGGCGAGCGGTGCGATGATAGAAAGTAGCTGCGGGCATCATGTCGAATAATTCTTCAGAACACAACCCTTATACAGGCGGTAGAATACACATAAGGAGGCAGTGTCTCTCCTAAGACTTAAAGGCTCGATACCGCCTGTGAGTACGGGATCGTCGACGAGCCTTACAGCGCGCTTTTGAACCGAGTCTAGGGGTCCAAGCTGGTACCTAGGTGCTCCCGCCCAGAGATGGCAGCAGTACTCCTTATGGGGCCGGACTTGCGACTTATACAGTACTAGTCTTTGCCCCGGTGTGAAGTACTGCTTCGCCCTATTGAGCACGCCGAGTTTTTTTGATGCCAGCTTGGCCTTTCCAGCTGACTTCGGAACTGAACGTCGCTGGAGATGTCAACACCAAGGATCCCAATACACTTTCGGATGGAAAGGGGTGTCCTGGAATTGAGGGGCTACAGTGAATGGAGTTTTCTTAGCGGTTCACCGTTTGAGTCTTGGAGGGGTTAAATAGGACTAGATTGTTTCGGCCCCAATCGAAGACTCTAGATAGAGTTCGCTCGATTCCAGACACAAGTTGCTCGCGACTTTCTTCAACAGCGGAACGAGGGATGTTTGCACGGTCCGTGTAAAACGCATCTGCATAACAATGTATGCCATCGATGGACAGCATGTCATTGATATGCAGCAGGAACAGTGTCGGAGATAGAACGGAGCCTTGCGGGACGCCAGCATTTATGTCCATGTATTCAGAGCAGCGTCGACCACGACTCTAATTAACTCTTATTAACTTTAAAATAGTTTAAAAACATTAAGTATCGTTCCAGGTGAGATATTTAGTTTAAATATAATATTGTTTTTCTTTTTTAATTAAATTTGTATTATATTATACATAAAACTCTTATTTCCAGAGCAATGCACATATTTTTTTATGTACACTAATATTTAAGTTTGAAACACACTTATATACGTACTTATATTTGTTTTAAACGTCATAGCATCGAGATAGTCGGAGTTAAGCCATTGTGGAATTTAATAATTCTATTCACTGTCAGTTCTGTGAATCCGAGAGCATTTTGAATTCAGTCTTCAACTCGTTCAATAAACGACTGACCCGGATTCCTCGCGTACTACGGGTGGTAGTTGTTGAATGCAGTCTAGCCGGTGTTAGCGACCCAACGGTTTTCAATACACAAAACTTCCCGCTTCTTGCCTAAAATACAGGATACTAAACTTTTTTAAAGAGAATTCGAGTCCCTAGTTGATAAATATTACGACCAACCCGCGCTCTGCTAATTTGATTCTTATTGAGTCGACATAAATGGGTCCGAATGTTACGCGCCGCGCCTTCAGAGCCTGCGGGACGCCTAATGTACTACGCTGACAAACTCCAGTTGCTGTCAGAAAAAAAAACCAATATCATATTTAATCTTAAATCTCAAACCTTAAGGTCTGCAATGGTCTACGCTTAAGCAATACGGTCTGTTACGACCGCACGAATAAGTTTGCAGGTGGTGTGTACGCTACGTTATTGGGTGCGATTGCTACGATTGGGGTTGCTAGCCTCCATGGAGGTTATGCCCCGAACTTTTTTGTAATTGTTATGTTACGACGCCTTATTAATCATCTTATCATTTACGTTTTAGTGTCAATTGCATTTTTTTTTAAATTATCGTCAATTGATTGACTGGTAGTGTTGCACAATACTTTGAGCAATTCAAATTTGTAACTTCATAATTGTTAAGTTTAAGTATTTTAAAGCTGTATTAAAAACAGGTGCACTTATAAACAATGTTCAGAAGTTAGGTGCATGACTATTTGCAGTACCGAATCGTTTCATCTAAAGACAAGATGGCTGCTAATGCTGTTATTACGATACACATTACACATAGTGCTAGAAAATCTCAATTACGATAACTGTATTACTGAATTGATAAAATAATCTGGGTATTATATGGCAAATAATTATATAATAATAATTAAAAATTGGACAGGTGAATACGCCACTATGAAGACATACACCTGTGGATTAACTATTTATTAGGACCCCAGCGGTATATAGTATTAATAATTAAAAAAAAACCGGCTAAGTGCGAGTCGGACTCGCGCACCGAGGGTTCCGTACAAACCTGCAAGGTTTACAAAGTTCGTTCATATATTTTGTAATGTAACTAAAAATTTAAGGTTTTCGGAATTTTTCCTTTATGTGTGCTATAAAACGTTGCTTCATGCCAAATTTCAAGATTCTAGGTCGACTGGAAGTACCCTTTAGGTTTTGATTCCCTTGCGAGTACTTGCGAGTTTCAAAATATGCAGCTTAAATTGCTGTTTCTTTTGATTGCGTTGGCATAGAAGTTTGATTTTGTTACAGCTTAAAGGTATTATAGACCTGAGTATTTGGTATGAATTTCAATTTAATACCTCTACGCGTTTATGAGGAAATGGATAGTAAGTTTAAAATTATTTAAAAAAAATATATTATGTGATGTAACTAAAAATTTATGGTTTTCGTAATTTTTCCTATATCTATGCTATAAGACGTTGTTTCGTACCAAATTTCAAGATTCTGAGTTCACGGGAAGCACCCTGTAGGTTTTGATTCCCTTGCAAGTGTCGAAAATTTGCGGCATAAACGGCTGTATCTTTTGATTGCGTTGGCTTAGAAGTTTGATTTTTTCACAGCTTCAAGGGACAGTAAACCTGAGTAATTGATATAAATTTCAGCTTCATACCTCCACGCGTTCCTGAGAAAAAGGGTCTTGATAGACGGACGGACAGACGGACAACAAAGTGATCCTATAAGGGTTCCGTTTTTTCCTTTTGAGGTACGGAACCCTAAAAATAGAATTACAATATTCAATATTTAAAAAATCGAAGTAATCACATGTCAATCCATTAATTTCATAATATCACACAAAAGTAATTATCATTTCTTATAGAAGAGAGAAAAACTTAGAATAAATACAAAACTATCGAGAGTGGCTACTTTAAAAATGATTTAAAGAGTCGCCAGTCCCCGGTATTTGTGAGTAGCAACCCTGCGGGTGGCGGGCGGGCGCGTGCGCGGTGGTGGGTCGATAGGCGGGCGGCGGCGGCGGCGGCAGTCCGCGCCGCGCCGCGCCCCAGTCGCCGCGCCGCCCCGCCATGAGGGCGCGCGCGCTGCCCGCTCTGCTCGCGCTGTTCCTCGCGACGCTCAGCCATGCCGAGAAAAGCAAGTTCTGTAAGTAGCCACTAAATTTACCTAGACTTTCATACAGGAAACGGCAGACGCCGCCACGAGCCTCGCTACTCCAAATTGTGTACGTACTACGAAATTAAAATCGATTCTGAACCCATTTACGGTTCCACATTGTTTGCATGTTGTGTTCAGCGTTCGATTTTAATCATCAGCGGTATAATCCGCACAGGTAAGGTAATTACTGCGGGAATAAACTAGGATACGTAATAACTTGGATATCAGTTTTTGAATACTCGTTTTATTACAATCGCGTCAGGACTTTTTTCATTAAACAGTAACTTACTTCTTTACAGGCTTTCAAATATATAATTGATCGAGTAACTTATCTATTTAACTAGGTCATTTGAACGTAGTAGTGTCCACAACTTTTCATATTGTATTGCAAATGGGTCATAGTAAATGGTGTAAGCCGGCGCTCTAGTTCGTTGTAGTGGGGGTAATTTTATACAATCATTACTCTTAGTATGGTTATATATTTTTATCATGATTTAAACTGCCTTTGGAGCTATTTATAGCTTACTAGCTGACCCGTGCCCACTTCGTTAGGCATAATATTAATAATCCTTTTTTAGTACAGAGTGTTATGTTTTAATTTCTCACTGTAATATTAAAAAATCTACTTTTTGTAACTTAAATATAAAAGTTAGATATATGCTGTCGTTGACTTTTTTGTAAGCATTTTCAGGCTCCACATCTTTTCTCTAGAACTCAAATATATATCTTTCATAGTTAAGGCAGCGTTCGTAAGAAACGCTTTCATTCGATCGTTTTTTTCTCCGATTAACTTTGCAAAACGGACTACCACGTAAAAGCTTTTTTATTTTTCGGTTTTTTATATAACCTACGACATTCAGCAATAATGTGGCTTTCTATTGGTGAAAGATTTTTTAAAATCGGTTCAGTAGATCCCTAGATTACCTGTTACAATTTAACAAACACACAAACTTTACTTCTTTAGTATAGATAAAATATAAATTCAATAAAGACAGTGATCTACATAATGTGAATACTAGAAACAAAAATAAACTTGCGTTCCAATGTTCAGACTCCATAAAACTAGCTGTTCGTTCTTGGGGAAATGTATATCTATGTTTAACAAACTTCCGCAAAGTGTCATTGATTTGCCTTTATATAAATTTAAAATCCATATCAAAAAGACACTCATGAGTAAAGGTTATTATAAAGTAAGTGACTATCTAAATGATCACACTATTTGGGAATAGGGACACTATTCATAGAGCCATGTTTGGTAACAACATTATTTATAATATTGTATTATTTTTATATGTAAACATACATACGACTGTAATCGTATTAGGTATGATTGTATCTTATACTATATTGTATTTTTATATTATATTATTATAATTATTAACATTGAAAAGAGGAGATAAAAAATAGACCTTCAGAGTTTCTTGCCTGTTTTTCTCGAGAAGGCTCTCCCAATTTCCGAATAGGTGTCGAGTCAATATATTTTTTTTTCCTTATTCGTACGTACGGACAAGGTTTTGGTTTTTTTTAAGCTTTTTTTTTGTTTTGTCTGTTGACGTCAATAAGTGCCTGTAAAGGTCTATGTTGAATAAAGATTATTTTGATTTTGATTTTTATGCGTTAGTAAGTAATAATGCCGCACAGTATGAAGCATTTCTACTGTCATAGGGTTATGCGAGTCAGTATACCCAGACGAGGTAAATGAAACATTTATAAAACGTAAAGTTTTATTGTTATAATATTAATTAAATGTTGCTGAAGTATTTGTTGATTTTTTGCCATCCTTCTGATAATTTGTTGGCAATCTTGTCGACTGGCCCCGGTCCGCCGCAGTGTCGGGGCCCGCCTGCCAACAGCAAAGCCTCCCCAGGGGCTAGTTTTAAGGTCTTGTCGACGGCGATGTGAGACCCCGTAGAGAGGCCTGAACCCGCGGAGCTCACTGCCACGGTTACTTCGCTCGGTAGACCGTATATAGCCGACAGCTTCATTTCACCTTGGGCCTGGCCCAGATTGACCACAACCAGCAACGAGCCGACGCCACCCCATCTTAAAATTGCAATGGTGTCTCCAATACGTTTTATCTAGAATTAAAATATATTAATCATTGTAATTTTGTGTCGCTTTAATCATTATAATCACAGTTAAGTAAATTAAAGTATTAGAAAAAAAAAATTCGTTAATTTTGAGGATCGGCGATACAAGTCTTATAATCGGGAGGTTTGGAGGTCGGTTCTGCTAACACCATTCTGTTTGAATCATAGCCACTCATATCAGCTCAAACCTTAATTCACCGAATACATCTACTTACCAAGTTTCCACAGTATGCTGTGACAAACGGACGGACAGACGTGACGAATCCATAAGGGTCTCGTTTTTTGCTTTTTGGATACGGAACTCTAAAAAGGCAGTCCTATTAGATTTCCTGTGTAATGAGAATCCATTTTGCTTGACTTTGTATGTTTGGCTGTGAACGATTGTGTCAATATTTGGTACATGACAGGACCCTCGACCCTCGGCCTCCTGATTCTAATCAGGCCACAGAACAGTGCCGAGCCACACCAATATAATTTTGGTTTAGTTAATCGAACTTCATACATACATTTATCCAGCGGCTTCAACGGTGAAGGAAAACACCTTGAAGCAACCTGCAGACACCTGCGAAGTCAAAGGAGTGGGTGAAGAGAACCAATCCTCACTGGATCAGGGTGACTATTCCTTAATCATCTAAATAAACACTGCTTGCGTAGTTTCCTGCTACAAATAAAATGTTTATATCTGATGGTCTTACTTCCATATGAGGTCCCATAGCTGGACTTTTCCTCATAGCGGCCCCTATCCTCAGAACACCAATATGGCTATTATTATTCCCGAACTCAGTCTTAGCGTTCGCGTATCGGTAATTAGGTGAGAGGGGGAGCCAGGGTTCTCCGTCTGTGAACCCTCCATTTTCGGCGGCACTCCAAGGGAACGGAGCAGAGGAGGGGACGGCAGGGTATGGCCAGCATTTAGGCGTTTGTGATGCCCACTCCAGGATAGTGTCAGCTACTCCCAACTCATCTCCTTGCTGAATAACTGCTGCTCCTGGTAGTATTAGGGCAAGTAGGTTGATTCCGTCAACGTTATCGTTGCCGTATCGAGTTGCTATGCGACTCCCGTACGGCGCACTTGTCTGAAAAAAAATTGGTCGTTTAGTAAAAATGGATTAAATCGAACTGAACGAATCTCAGTGTCTTTATGTTATATATCGATAATATAACTATGTTATAGACGACATGCTTAGCGCAGTGGTGGAGTAATCGGCTTCTACGCAACGGGTTCAATTCCCGCACGGGACAGCTCGGGTCGTCGCGCTCGCATCGCTGTTATAATATACTAGCTTTCCGCCCGCGGCTTCGCCCGCGTTATATTCGAATTTCCCACAGGAAGGATATGTTTTCCGTCAGTAAAATTATCTTATGTCCTTTCTTGGGCTTTAGACTATCTGTGTACCAAATTTCATTTAAATCGGTTCAGTAGTTTTAACAATATTTCCATATAACCTATTATCCCTCCTTTCAACCTTTTACAACCCTTTACAACCTTTTTTGCATGAAAAAGTAGCCTATGTCCTTTCTCAGGCTCTAGACTATCTCTGTACCAAATTTTGGCGTGAAAGCGGAACAGACAGACAGACAGAGTTACTTTCGCATTTATAATATTAGTATGGACTAGTATGGATTTCTAGCAAATTTATTTATATATGTACGTCTCACCGTTGCCCTAGATCCCATAACACAAACCTTACAGAGCTTACTTTGTGCTAGGCTAATTGGTGCAAGCGCAAGAAATATTTATGATTATTTTTATTATTTATTATCGTTGGGAACGTATCTGAGCTGTTATGATGAATTTAATCCAACTCCAAGCGAAGATGTGATATTAGTGCGTGATTTGAGATGATGATGCATTCAGTTGTCTCTTTGCATAGGAGTAATGTAGCCTTACGATCCAAGTAGGAGCTGAATCCTGTGGCGCATTTAACAAGGCTTCATGGAAAGCAATTGCAACTTGGGCTGCCGCGCGTTTAGTGGGGGCTGCGAGGGCTGCGCTCAGCACGCTGTGAGCGCCTACTCCACCGTCTGAGTAGTACACAGCTGATTCCTGTGGGCTGAATGTAGTTTCCACCAGGATCACTCTGAAACACATTATTTTTTTATTTATCAATAATACTCAATTAAAAACATACACACATAAAAAAAATTGTCACATTAATATTTGTAGGTAACGTAGTTAATTGGGATGATGACATTTTTTTTTTATTCTATACATACTGACAGTTCTCTTTTAGATGAGAAATATTGTAAAAGTAACGTTGTATCTGAGATTATTACTTTTGGAGATACAGCGCCATGTACGCCATGAGGTATGATACAAACTAATTTACTTACTAAAGTACTAATTTACTTACAAAATAATTTACTAAAGTCGCCTAATTTGTATGAGCGTATAAACAAAATTGCCAATAACTTTGTAATTTATACGTTTATAGATATACTATCTATATTTAAAAAAAAATTGTCATTTTTTTATAAACTAAAAGCAATATTAATACAAAATTAATACCATTCTATCCACGACAAAAAACCTCATTGAAATTGAACTATACCTTTAATAGTAAAAAAATCGAATGCGTAAATGAATTTACTTTGCTCGGAATTAACATAGACACACATTTAAATTGGAAATCCCATATAAAAAAACTGAAGTCCAAATTATCCAGCTTCGCATATGCACTTTACGAGGTTAAAAAAACTACCGATCTTAATACTGCTTTAATAAGGTACTATGCATGGTTCAGTTATGGAATTATTTTGTGGGGAAACAGCTCAGACGCTCTTTCTTTATTTATCCTTCAAAAAAAAATTAGTTCGTATTATTGCTAACTTAAAACAGACAGAGAGTTGTAAACCATTCTTCAAAAAACAAGAAGTACTTTCTCTTCCATGTATATACATTTTGGAGATATGTAAGTTTGTCCGGAAATATGATAATATAATAATAATAATAATAATAATTCTTTATTTTGCGGTAATGTAGGTACAATAGGTCTTATAGTTGTATAAATAAATAAGATTCGTCCCGTACATACTGCCTGCTTAAGGCGTGCAAAGTAATTTAAATAAAATAAATGGTCAAATCAATGCTCAGATTATTACATGTCAATACCCAAAATTATATAAATTTAAATGTCAATTACAATTTACAAACTTTGTTAATTACAGTTAAAAATTTATTACATGTCAATATCCAATATTATATTAATTAAAAAAAAATAA
This sequence comes from Scirpophaga incertulas, assembly GCA_036419045.1. Taxonomy (NCBI): domain Eukaryota; kingdom Metazoa; phylum Arthropoda; class Insecta; order Lepidoptera; family Crambidae; genus Scirpophaga; species Scirpophaga incertulas. Next base: position 4,416,316 of record CM071634.1, on the reverse strand, counting down.
TAAAAGAGAAATTACATTTTAAAATTCATATACTCCTCTATACTATAAAAACATTGATCCAATAACCACCGCTTCAATTTATTTTTAAACACATTTATAGGCAGGTCTGTTACCTTAAATTCATTTGGAAGCTTATTTAATACAGTATCGGCCTGATATATGTTGCGTTTCACAAGGGCTAATCGACATGGTGTACACACATTATGTCACTGTCCATTAAATATTCCTTAATATTAACGTTTAGTAACATTAGTAACATTTGAATATGAGCAATTTTGTTAGCATAGACTTGAATTTTTGTAAATTACACAGTTTTATATTGTCTGGCAGTTTGTTAAAAATTTTAGGAGCCATTTCAACTATACTCATTTCCATGAGTGCTGTCTTGATGCTGAGTTTTACACAAATCAAAACGATCTACAATTAAAATATTCACTAAGACCTAGAACGAATTTAAAAGTCCCTACTGCACGCCTTAATTTATGTTCATCTAGCACACATAACGCATCTGTAAAGATTTATAATAAACTCCATGAAAACTTAAAACTTGAAAAAAATAATATACAATTCATAAAACTGTTGAAAATTTTTTTAATAAATAAATGCTACTATAGTGTACAAGAATATATTAATGATAAGATATAACAATGATACAATTTAATAAATCAAAAAATAAATGAATAATATATAATAATAATATACATATAATATAATATATAAAATACTTATTCATTTTAATTGGTATAAAACGCCGTCCTCTCTATAAAATTGCGATACCCGACAGGGTACACATAAATTATTGTAAACACCTTTTGTTAACATTATGGTTGCAATAAACATTTGAATTTGAATTTGAATCCTATATTGATTTACGTTGCGAAAAAAGTGACTGTGACATACGGACGGACAGACGCTCGGACAGACGTGATGAATCCATAAGAGTTCCGTTTTTTTGCCATTCGACTACGGTGTGGAAGTGCCAAAAAACATGTACATATAGTAGGTATGTGTTTCATTAAAATGTAAAATAAATATAAGTATGTTTTTGTCATTATTAGTGACTTATCAAGTTGTACCTTATATTTGTGTCATATATGTAAATAAGAATATAAAATAAATAATTAAATATATAAATAATGTACCAAGTATATAAGTAATGTATGTATAAATGTGTAAAAAACTTTCAAGTATAACATAATACTTCACTTTTCGTTCTCATTTACTGGCACTACGCAAGTAAATGGGCTGCGGCATTCATTCCATTACCTTGCCATATATTGTTTTTCTAGGAAAATTACTGAAATGACTATTAAAAGGAATGGGGTTGGAATAAATGTAATTAATAGGAATTGCGTCAATTTCAAAATATTCCTTAAAACTTGGTACAATATTACTTTCTATTCAAATCGTCTTTCTCATACATCATAACAAGAGCGCGCGTCACTAATTGCCAAAAAATATTTACTGAAATGTTTCTTTGTTCTTTGAACTGAGCGATAATATTGTGTATTTGTTACACAATATTATCGCTCAGTTCAAAGAACAAGAAACATTTCAGTAAATATATTTCTGGATTAAATGAGCCATAGAACTCGTATAAACCGCGCTACGAGGAAGCTACGATGATTGCTTAGCTCATTAGCTTAATTTAAGTAACGCTTAAGTAACGATCACTCACAATCGACAGTTCCGGGAATCCGCATCAAAAGCTCGAACAATATTTTGCGAGTTTCTTCCAGGAATTCCTTGATATTTTAGTTGCTTAATGAACTCAACCCACCCGTACTCGGAAATATTAATATAACAAGTATCAAAGAAGCAATCCCAATTTTCTAACTAATAACAGTACACTGGTTTCAAGGTCTCGCCTTCTATGAGTTCCCGGGTCGGAGGTCGGTGAGGCAGATGTTTGTGTGGTAAATGGGAGTATTGCTACCTTAGTCATGGTACCAATACTCCCATTTATCACAATGTCAATATAACAGTACACTGGTTTCAAGGTCTCGCCTTCTCTGAGTTCCCGGGTTGGAGGTCGGTGGAGGCAGATGTTTGTGTGGTAAATGGGAGTATTGCTACCTTAGTCATGGTACCAATACTCCCATTTATCACAATGTCAATATAACAGTACACTGGTTTCAAGGTCTCGCCTTCTCTGAGTTCCCGGGTTGGAGGTCGGTGGAGGCAGATGTTTGTGTGGTAAATGGGAGTATTGCTACCTTAGTCATGGTACCAATACTCCCATTTATCACAATGTCAATATAACAGTACACTGGTTTCAAGGTCTCGCCTTCTATGAGTTCCCGGGTTGGAGGTCGGTGGAGGCAGTGTGTGATAAATGGGAGTATTGCTACCATAGTCATGGTACCAATACTCCCATTTATCACAATGTCAATATAACAGTACACTGGTTTCAAGGTCTCGCCTTCTCTGAGTTCCCGGGTTGGAGGTCGGTGGAGGCAGATGTTTGTGTGGTAAATGGGAGTATTGCTACCTTAGTCATGGTACCAATACTCCCATTTATCACAATGTCAATATAACAGTACACTGGTTTCAAGGTCTCGCCTTCTCTGAGTTCCCGGGTTGGAGGTCGGTGGAGGCAGATGTTTGTGTGGTAAATGGGAGTATTGCTACCTTAGTCATGGTACCAATACTCCCATTTATCACAATGTCAATATATATTTCTATCAAATATATTTATATAGGTTCTAGTTGGTTATGGGGGTAGAATCGCGAAAGCGCACCCTGCCGTGTGCCCCGCATGGCCTAGAGAATTCAGGGGGGTTTTAGTGGGTAGGCCGGTCCTCTACCGGAGAGCCCCACACATGGCCGCGCCTAGCCAGCGCGATGACAAGGTGCATAAGGTCGCATTTCCCCTCTCAAAAAAAAGAAAAAAGGTTCTAGTTGGTGCGAACGATTATGTCTGCGCAGAACACTTATTATCTTTTTTAGACAATTTACACAATATCTTTTAAAGTTGTAGCCGATGTGTTATTCTTATATATAAGCTATATTATTGTAAAGTTTAATTAAAATCTATTTACTAGTTTTTACGTGAAAGAGTAACAAACATATATATATATATACACAAGCTTTACAGAACTTTTTTGGGCTGGGCTTAATATATATATAATACTTTATTGTACAATAAAAAAATAAACATTGTAGTTATTCATAGTGTACAAGGGCGGACTTATCTCTAAAAGCGATCTCTTCCAGCCAACCCAATAGTGGTGCAAGACGTTAAAATTGCAGGGGTAATTAAGTGTTTAACCTGGTATTCAAATGTACACATCATTAAGCATATATATACAAATACATACTTACACATAAATAAATATATACACATATATATATACATAAATACATACATACATATAATATAATAATTATATAATTTAATACAATTAATTAGACAGATAGTACTCTTTCAGAAGACATTTGAAAGATGTAAGGGATGGTCTCTCACGAATGGAAGCGGGCAAACTATTCCACAGCTTGGCAGCACGAACGAAAAGGATTTTTGAAAAAATACGGAATTGGACTTAGGAATTTCAAGGACATTTTTAGTAACACAGGATCGCTTGGGGCGGGAGCTTTCGGCACAAAATTTAAAACGGGTTCGAAGGTAAGTTGGAAACTGGGGATAGTGGAGAATTTTGTACACAAGGGAAAGCATGTGTAGATTTCTACGCAAGCGAATAGGTAGCCACCCTAACTGCTTACGATAATCAGACACGTGGTCTTTACGCAGACTGAATATAAAGCGAATGGCTAAATTTTGAAGGCGCTCTAGCTTATTAAGTAGCTCTTCGGTTGCGTCTAAGTAACAGACATCAGCGTAGTCGAGAATAGGAAGTAAAAAGGGACTGAGCCAGCATAACTTTAGTTTTTAATGGTAGGAAATATTGTAAGCGCTTGAGCAAGTGATATGAAAAATGCAAATGTTGACTCACATTATTAATATGAGCCGACCAAGACAAATTACCCTCAATAATCAACCCCAAATTCTTACATTTATCGGAGAAAGGTATCTTAGTCCCATTGAATAATATTTCAGGAAGCACCTTCAAATAAATCTTTTTAATCATACGGTTGCTAGCCAACATAATTGCTTGTGACTTTATAGGGTTTACGAGTAGTCCAAAAGAATCCGCCCAGTTCTTAATAGAAAGAAGATCTTCATTGATCTTTGGATTGTACAGCAGAGGTCAGACATATTTGCGTGGCGGTAAATTTGCAAATCATCTGCATACAGATGAAAGGGAGCAGAAATGGTTTTAGTCAACTGGTTAATAAAGATGGAAAATAGTAAAGGGGATAACACATAACATATATGTGAGTGTAAATGATATTTATTTATTTAATATTCTAAATGCGAAAGTAACTCTGTCTGTCTGGCGCGCTTTGACGCCAAAACTACTGAATCGATTTAAAATTTGGTACACATATATATCGACCCCTAGTGGTCTATTGTTAGAGGTTGGAATTTTGTCTATGATTAGCAAATTGTCAAAATTTAAATATATTGTAGTTTTATGACTTTTACTTATTGGAATAATGTTTTGATATTATTATATTAGTTTTATTAGAAGTGGGGTCTTGAGTTTTACAATGTAACTATGTAAAAGTATTATTTAATTATATGGTGTGAGTGTAATATTGGTATTTATTATATAAAGCGTCTACGTCAGCGAAACAAAAATTTGGGAGTCCATGAAATGAAAAATGAAAACGGGGGGAGATCTATTATGGGGGGGGGTATACACTGATAGTACCTATTTACTTACATTTCTACTATCTTTTTCTAATATAAAGACATAAAATTATTTATAAAAGTACCTATGAAGTAAAAAATGTATTATAAATGTTTATACAATTTTGGAAGTTCAATATCAGGTAAGTAGGGGGTCTACCCAAAACCCGAAAACATCGCAATAGACCCATTGCGACACAAAAAAGTTTGGGAACCTCTGGTCTAGAGCCTGATATAGACTTTATAACGCAAAAAAGGGATTTATGCGGTTGAAACAGGTCAATGAAAGTTAGTAAGATATTAAAGGCTAGTTTCACATTAACATGTTAGGGTTTTGATTAGATATAATTAAATACCACATTTTATATAAAATATCCTTAAAGGGTTGAAAAATGGGGAGTAAAAGTTTTGTTTTACTAGGCTCATAAACTATTGAACCGATTTTTATGAAAGTTGATACTATCCCTAGCTCCAGCTCTTAAACTATCCCTAGTTTAAAAGCTGGAGAAGTACATACGGACATTTTTACTACGGGAAAATGTATGTTCTAATTTTATAAAAATAGCATCCAACATCTAGCACTTTCCTACGATTTTCATCAAGTCTGCCCATCTCGTGGGAGGTCTGTGGTGTCCAGCATATGCCAGCCACTTGAGAACCTTTCCGCTCTAACGGTCGTCAGCGCTAACCTTACCTATTTATTACGTGTCAAGATTCACAATTATTCCTCTCACCCTGGACACCAGAACCATTTTAGGATTTATAATAAAATGACATAGAAACTATTTTTATTTTACAAAAACGAGCTGTCCGCGCTATTTACAAATTAAGCTCTCGAACTTCTCTTAGAGAGAGATTTAAAGATATTGGTATACTGACTACCGCCTCGCAATATATTTTTAATTGCCTTGTCTATGTTCATAATAATATCAATACATATACTAAACGAAGTGATATACATAAGCTAAACACACGTAACAACGACAAACTTGTTGTACCACAAACTAGGCTACAAAAAATTACTGCATCATTTGTAGGGTAAACTATACAATACTACAACAAATTACCAAAGAGTATTATAGAATTACCGATAAATAAGTTTAAGACCCGCATTAAAAATAGTCTTCTTAAAAAGGGGTACTACACTGTTAAAGATTATTTAAATGATGATCAGTTTGGATGTGACTCTTACCTGCTCCTCGTGGGATAGCTCATACAAATTATAATTTTAATGTTGTGTATCTATATTCTAAAACTTGATTTAGAAGATGGACGCATGTACAAGTGCGATTAAGGAATTAGTTAATAATTTATTGTCTTTTCTATTTTAAATTTATTGTAGTTTTATTAATATTATTATTCTTGTGACGTCAATAAGTACCTGTAAAGGTTTAAATTGAATAAATTATTTTGACTTTGACTTTGACTATAAAAATAGCATCCAACATCTAGCACTTTCCTACGATTTTCACCAAGTCGTCTGCCCATCTTGTGGGAGGTCTGCCAATGCTGTGGTGTCCAGCATATGCCAGCCACTTGAGAACCTTTCCGCTCTAACGGTCGTCAGCGCTAACCTTACCTATTTATTACGTGTCAAGATTCACAATTATTCCTCTCACCCTGGACACCAGAACCATAAGGATTCATAATAAAATGGCAAAACTCCACAATAATATAATGTGACATAAAATAAAATTGGAAATGTCATAAATAAATTTGGAAATTAAATAAACTAGTTATTGTATTATGATTTTGACGCTATCAATACTTACGGGGTGTCTAATCCTGACGACCGAGCACATGAGATCGCTTCCGCTACCAATTTCTGTAGCAATTTGACTCCACAGCGCGTGTCCACTACAAAATCTGGATTCAAAAGTATTCCTAAGAAGCCACGTCGTATCCAAGCGCACTGAGCTGATGCAAGATATGCTGCAACCGATTCTGAGCACAAATTCAGTATTGCCTCATTCTTACGAGTAGCGAAGTATGCTGAACGGTCTACATTCCATACCCAGGCTTCGATTCCATCCATAACCTTAAAACATTTGTCAGACAAAAGAAATTAAACTAAGAGACTTAATTGCCTTAAAATTATATTCAATTTTAATTTAACGAAAATAAATATAAATAACGAAACGAATAACAAAGTACTACATTTGTGCAAATATGTCACGGAAACGTTTTACTAATAAAAACTATTATTCAATATGGCGTCCGCCAGCTGTCATATGTTCTTATATACTCGTATAAAAATGAATGCAAAATGTGTTGGTAAGCGCATAACTCAACAACGCCTGGACCAATTTTGTCAACTGTTTTTAATTGTTTATTTTTTTAAATGTTCGTTGCAAGGATATTTATCGGAAAAACCCTAAAAACAGCCCTTTTTTCCCATACAAACGTTTTCTTACTAAACAGTCAATTTGAGCTTTATTGTTATTGTATAAAGTTCATATTGCAAGCACTCACTGTTGTCTAAGCAATGTAGGTCTATTCCTAACATCAAAGATCATCAATTTGCGCTCTATTAACGCTATATAAAGTTGAAATTCAATCATATCTATAAAAATAGTCTACGTGTGTGCGTTGGAGCACAGAATACATCGCTGAAGGATTAAATGGCACGTTCCAAAATTGAATAGTCACAAAATGTAACGGTTTATTTGGATTATTTTTTATTCACAACGCCCTACCACCCGGATGATGGTTCTGTACAGGAGATTTTTTATAGGAGCATTGAAAACTGGATACCATTAATTTCAAACTAAATTTGAAACGGTTTCTTGTGGAGAATCCTTTGTACTCATTGAATGAATTTATGACACTCAAAATGATTGTATGATCTTACAAATAGATGTATAGTTCTTTATTTCCATGTTAATTATCAGGATAAATTATCAAATGTAACTAACGGTGAATGAATGAATAAATAAAATTGAATGACTTGAATATTGTAGTAAGGTTGCAAGTTGGTTATAATAAGCAAGACGCATAAGGCTGATTGAAGACAACAAAAAAAAAAAATTATACGAATCCTTGCAAACATAGACTATCAAGTAAGCTGTAAACCATTTTTCATAAAATATAAAATCTTAACTATAACTTCCTTATATATTCTCGAACTTTCAAAAATTTATAAAAAGATATCCCAATTATTAAAAAAAAATGTGATGTATTAGGCCGCTATCCCTCAAGACATGCAAACAAAATAGTGTTACCACAGTCTAACCTAGTATTACATAGCACTAGTCCGTATGTGATGGCTATAAAAATATTCAACAAATTGCCAAACAATCTGATAAACGAGACAAGTGATAAGAAATTCATTGCATTATTAAAAAGCATGCTATTAGCTAAGGCTTACTATAATTTAAACGAGTTTTTGATGATAAATTTTAATATGGGTCTCCGTTCCTTCTCCATGACATAAAATCTATTTATTGAAATCTATTTAATCAAATTAATTTTATTAAATCTGTATCATTTATTATTATTATTTTTGTATTATACAGGGTTACCTGGTAAGTCGTGCGAACCCCGTTAGCGGGTCGTGGTCCCACCATTTCTGACAGATTTCCCCTTAGAACCCCGCCCCCCAACTTAACCCTTTTCAAGTTATAAGGCTTTAAAGCCTTTTTCGAAAAAAATGTCCGATTTTTGTCTATTGCCCATTTTTTTGTTTATTATAATTCAAATATTTAGTTTTATACTATTTTTGTGTAGCAGATTAGTTTAGCCTTATAACTTGAAAAGGGTTAAGTTGGGGGGCGGGGTTCCAAGGGGAAATCTGTCAGAAATGGTGGGAACCACGACCCCCTAACGGGGTTCGCACGACTTACCAGGTAACCCTGTATAATTTATATGAAATGATAAGTAAAATGTTTTGTTATTCTGTACCTAATAGTAAGCATAATTAATTTACACATATATATGTATATGTATATGTACGTATAAGTGTGTGAATGTATATATATATATATGTGTATGTGTGTGTATATATATATATATGTATATATGTTTATATATGTGTGTGTATGTGTGTGTTATTTTATTGACTAAAAATTGTTTTTGTAATTATTTTAGTTATGTTGTATTTGTAGCAACATACCTACCATATTGTTGCGCCCAACAGGGTCCAAAATTGTCTGACCATCTTTTAAAATTTTGGAAACAATAAAGTATTGAGTATTGATTGTATTACGAACTTACAGGCGGCACGTTGTCGGCAGATCCATCTTCCCAAATCAACGTGTTCTCAAATCCATTAACTTTATCAGCACTTGACTTACACCAATCAGATGCTGTGCTGATTGTCTGAACTGGTAACGAGATCAACGCTTTCAATTCTGTAAGAGGTATTCGATAGAAACTCCACGTAAAATACGCTTCAACGATTTAACACACTTTACCTTCATCGAATGATTCTGGCGTTATAGTTAAAAGGTATTGTATTTTAAAACGTTCTTGGTTTATTATTTTTATATTATACTAGCTGATGTCCGCGACTTCGTCTGCGTAGGATGAGAATTTCGGGTAGCTTATATCTTTATAAATGGTAGCCTATATGTTATCCTGATGTATAATTTAGGATATTAATTACAATAATTATTGTAATTAAACCATACTAATATTATAAATGCGAAAGTAACTCTGTCTGTCTGTCTGTCTGTTCCGCTTTCACGCCAAAACTACTGAACTGATTTAAATGAAATTTGGTACACAGATAGTCTAGAGCCCGAGAAAGGATACAAGCTACTTTTTTATACAAAAAAGGATGTAAAGGGTTGTAAAAGGTTGAAAGGAGGGATAATAGGTTGTATGGAAATATTGTTAAAACTACTAAACCGATTTAAATGAAATTTGGTACACAGATAGTCTAGAGCCCGAGAAAGGACAGAGGCTACCTTTTAAAGCAGAAAAGGGTTGTAAAAGGTTGAAAGGAGGGGGTGAAAGGTTGTATGGCAGTATTGTTAAAACATATCCTTCCTGTGGGAAATTCGAATATAACGCGGGCGAAGCCGCGGGCGGAAAGCTAGTATATAAATAAATTCATATAAATTATAAATAAGGTTACTTTAAATGAATCTATAACTATTATTTACTATAATAGTTGCTTCTATCACGCGTCTTAATACGAGTAAGACACGGGCCTTTATAAGGCGTACGCGGGGATACAGATCCGATTCTCGTCAATAAAGCCAGTAGGGTCAATAGGACCAAAGGCTAGGCTGAGTTTAGTCGGTAGGTCTGGTGGGTCGAGCCGCCTCGATTCACCAGGAGTCCGACATAATCAACGCATCCCTGCTTGCCTGTTGCGTTGGTATCCATGATGGATTCTCAGCCTCCTCTCCTGAGGAAAAAGAAATACAGATCCGATGCGTAGACGCCATTTAAGCGAAATTTTATGAAAGTGTGTGTGGAGTGTACCAACTGGGTGAATCTCTATTTGCACCATGAAAAATCCAATTAAAGACTATACTTAGTTTGATCGTTTCAATAAAAGGGTTGATTTTAAAATGTGCTTTTGGATTTTTGTGTAGTTGACAGTTGTTATTGTTTATTTTTTACACTATAACAAATACTATGACTATAACAAATCCCTACTCCCCTGGATCCCCTGGATGGATGTTTGCAATTCTTTCATGCAAAAACTGCTCAATAGATTTTACAATAATATAAATTATACATCAGAATAACACATAGGCTTTTAAAGATCTGCGCCACGCTAATATAGGCTACTTGAAAAACTAATCCTGCGCAGACTAAGCAAACGAAGTACCAGTTAGTATTTGATATAATTAAAAATTAGTTAATCATTATCAATTACGTACTTAGGTTATATGTTGTTACAATATTTACTGGTTGAAGATTCGGTTGTGGAAATCTCGTCCAGAAAATATTGTCATTACAGATTAGGCCTGTGTCGATCGATCATTTGTTGCGACCCGGGTCGATCGCGACCCATTCGCTTGGTGATTCGATCACAATGATTCGATCAAATGATCGATTGATTGAGGTAGCGGGTTGGGTGTTGAACAGGTCTCGAGTCTCTGATGGTGGCTATTGTACGTTTTGGGTCACGCTCGTTTGGTTGGGCTACGAGAAACGAGAATTTGGTACTCAAATATTTTAGATACGATTATTACATGATTATGTTATATATAAATAGATAACTTTTAACACACATTTTATATCTCATAGTGTTCATTGCTAGACGTAAATTTTGTAAATGAAATAAAATACGCGTCTGTCATACATAGTTGAATTCAGCGAAAAACTCACTGAATTGTTATTGTTTTTTTGTATCGCTCAAATTCTTTCGTAAATGGATATAAATCCATCACGATTGGTCTTTTGCGAATTTAATGATTAATTACTACTATTAACTTTTCATAATGTGGTAAGTAAACATTTACAAGGATAAAAACGAAAATGAATTGTAACAATTTGTTTTCAATACACAGGTACATAAATGATCGTGACTCAGGACCGAGTTACCGTGACCCAGTCGATCTCGGTGATCGAATCTTTTCGTGGGTCGTGACTCGATCATTCATAAATGCTACGCGATCGAATCACAGTGATTTGATCAATCGCGATCGACTCAGGTCTATTACAGATGAAAACGTATGTGGACTATTGCATTTCGATTTTGGTGTAAAGAGAACCGGGCTATGGAAGAGACTCCGGTCACCTGCCTTCTTAAAGCCTCCTAATTGATTTAAATATTAGTATTATTTAATACAGAAAGTATATTTAGGAATTGGAAAATGTTAATAGAAAGTATATAAGTGTTATGTACATCATCAAGTAAGTACACGCAAGTATTAAAACTTACCAAGTTTCCTAGTTTTGTCCAGTAACTGGGTGATTGCTCCAAGATTGCCGTATCTCTCATCAATGTTAGTCAAATTAGTGACTCCAGGTTTGGAGCAGTCGCTACTCATTTCCGATAAAGGAGACAAGATAACAGCATCGGCCCCTAGTGCTCGGGAGTAGCTTATCTGTTTCACAACTCCTACAAATATAAAAGCAATTATAAAACATGTACACAGTAACAATACCAATAAAAGCTATTCCGGGTACAATGATGGGAAATTTTAATTATAATTCTCTGTATTTATCCAATTACATCCACTTCATTCCACGTTTCATACTTCAATTTAATTGTGTTTCGTGCCTTAATTGAAAAACGAAGGCAATTTATAATTGGCAGTGATTTGGGGATGATTCTTGACATGCTTAGATTAAATAATTAAATAAGCGATAGATTTAGAAAATTATAGTTGACGCTTATATCACGCATCTTTAAAAGACACGGTCCTTTACAAGGTTTGCGTGGGATAGAGATCCAACGCGTAGAGTTTACAGATAATTTAGTTTTTGTATATAGAAACTATAATAAATTCAATAAAAACAGTGATCTACATAATGTGAATACTAGAAACAATAAACTTGCCGTTCCAATGTTCAGACTCCATAAAACTAGCTGTTCGTTCTTGGGGAAATGTATATCTATGTTTAATAAACTTCCGCAAGGTGTCATTGATTTGCCTTTATATAAATTTAAAATCCATATCAAAAATACACTCATGAGTAAAGGTTATTATAAAGTAAGTGACTATCTTAATGATCACACTATTTGGAAATAGGGACACTATTCATAGAGCCATGTTTGGTAACAACATTATTTATAATATTGTATTATTTTATATGTGTATGTAAACATACATACGACTGTAATCGTGTTAGGTGTGATTGTATCTTGTACTATATTGTATTTTTGTATTGTATTATTGTGATTGTTAACATTGAAAAGAGGAGATAAAAATAGACCTTCAGAGTTTCTTGCCTGTTCTTCTCGAGAAGGCTCTCCCAATTTCCGAACAGGTGTCGAGTCAATATATTTTTTCTTTTTTTTTTCCTTATTCGTACGTACGGACAAGGTTTTTGTTTTTTTTTTTATTTAAGCTTTTTTTTTGTTTTGTTTGTTGACGTCAATAAGTGCCTGTAAAGGTCTATGTTGAATAAATATTATTTTGATTTTGATTTTGATACACAGTATTTGAAACCGCATTCTTCTTGGATAGGTTTTGTCTTTACCGTTGATATCTCCCAATCCGTCGCCATCGCTGTCTTTGAAGGAGTCTACCAGGATCCTGTAATAGACGGCGTCTCGCCACCACTGGTCCTCGCCACAAGCCAGCCTCGCCAGGGTCGTGACCGCTAGCACAGGGAACCACATGACTAATGCCATGAGATTAACAGTTATTACCACGCTCTATATATGACCTTGTGCGTAGTGCTGTGCGAGACGTAGATTTTTTTTTATTCTGTTTATTTTTTTTTAATAAATATTACTTACACTAATACCAATTAGCCCAGCTCAAAGTAAGCTCTGTAAGGCTTGTGTTATGGGATCTTATAATTTCATAAGTCACCATATTTGTTGCACATATTACTTATATGATGATGACTTGCGGCTTTATATTCAGACTCACGTTGACAATTTAAAATGAAGCCATTGATTCTCTAGTCTCCATTTTGTTATTTTTTAATGTCAAATTATTTATTTCAGTAACGGTATGAAGATTTTGACGTTGGCAGCTTCGGATCATCAGCATTTGTCAATTGTTAAACACATTAATAAATATAATTAAATATTTCTTACACTACACAAATTAGCCTTGCCCAAAGTAAGCTTTGTAAGACTTTTTTTTTTTTTGTTCCCCTGAGGAAAATGCATTAAATTGCATACCCCGGCTGTGGCGAGCCGGCGGTTATATGGGGCTCTCCTCCCCAGAAGGGGGAGGCCTACCCACTAAAAACCTCAGGGATGGCCTTCCTCAGGCATGTAGGGAGCCCCCGGGAACATCAAGCTTCTTCCGGGAACCCCCAGCCTCCGCTCCCCCGTCGACACAGGGGAGCCCTCCTCGGGGGAGGCTTACTACCTCCCCCGGTCTCCTCCACCGACACGGAAGGGGCGTGGTCCATCCCGGGTCGCCGTAGCGGTCGCGACTTCTTCGCGCCCGCCGGCGACCCGCGGCGGCGCCGCAGCTGTGCTACTGAGCCCGGCGCCGCCTCCTTCGAGCGGGATCGGCCATCTCCCGACCCCGCTCGGCAGCCTCCTTCTGGAGCATCACTGCTTCACAGAAGGAGGCCACAGCCCTCCAGCCTCCCTCGTCCGCCAGTATTGCCGCAATCAATGCCGGCGGAGTCAGATCTCGCCCGATCACTGCGACCAAGACTCGGCGCTCGGAGGCCCACGCGGGGCACTCCGCCAGCGTGTGCTGGAACTTACAAAAGTCCAAAAAAAAAAAAAGTCCGCGATTGTATATGTCTATCTCTTAGGGATAATAGGGGATTGTTGCTATTTAACGTATAAACTTCTAAATAGATTTAAATGATTCTAATGCCAGTGCTACGTTAGGGGGTTGCGGAATAAAAGGCAACCAACCCTAGTAGACAAATTTATTTGTAATCGTGTTCTCAGCGTCGAAAGTCTACCGCCGCCGGTTGTACTTGTAAGTCTTCCTACTTTCCAATGCAGTTGAGTCGTTACTAGTACTGCCCTGGTATGTGGTGGTGGTAGTGGTGAGCTGCTGGAGTGCAGCCGGAACCTCAGGGTCAGAAATGGTGGTGGTTCTTGTGCGTCGATTAAATTTTTAATTTTCAATTCCCCGAAAATCGGGATTCAAATAAGCACAATTATGATTTTAATGACAATATGTCACAATTTGCACAAGATAAAAGAATAATAAAAACTGCTTCGCAAGAGCCACGCGTGAGGACACCAAGTAAGAGGCGAACGTGCTCCTTCCTTGCAACCTGTCTTCGCAATGCCCTTAATCTATTAGATTATCTATTAATAACTTTACAATAATATAGTTTATACATCAGAATAAAATAAAAGTTACAATTTAAAAGATACTAGCTTGTGTCCGATATTTGAAACTGTTAATAATCATAATCATATTTTTGATAATGTACACAATAAATTGTAGCCTATGTCTGTCTTATTCTGATGTGTAAGCTATATTATTGTAAAGATTCCTTAAAATCGATTTAGTAGTTTAGCGTCAAATAGTAACAAAGAACGGATGGACAATCTTACAAACTTTTGCGCTTATAATATCGGTAGGTACTGTGTGAATTGTTCAAAAATGACGATAAGTGTCAAGTAACTAGGAATAAATCAACCATCTGAGCAGACGAAGTCGCGGTCACCAGGTAGTTTGGTGTGTAAGCTACTAAAATGCACCATAATTGATTACATATTGTGAGTTTGGTACATAAAGAGGATATATATTTTGGGACTGAGGTGGACCTTTACGTCTATTACTAAGCCGGTTCGAATATATGTGGGCAGCAGCCGAGCTGAATCCTTCTCACAATACTGCTTGATTGAATGGTCGCAATGAGGGTCTAAGGAGCCTCCGGGGTCGAATAAGGGGTTTTCTTTGATTTGGCGCCATAATTTATCGTCACACCTTGATCTCGGCAGATTATTTCATGTTGTTTTGTCAGTATTTTAGGTTTTATTTATAAAGGATGTTTTGTAGATTTATTATTCTTTGAATTTATAATGTTTTCGAAGTCAAAAATATAAGATGGAAGGTAATTTAATATGTGTATGTGGGTTGACAAAGATTGTTCCCTGATAGGCGATATATTTAAACAGAGCCAGGTTAAGAGTACCACGTAATGTGAAAGAAAGTCGAGGAAGCTAGAGAAGTATGTTTGGATCGTATCAAATGGAAAACTGTGATCTCTGCCCACCCCCATGGGAAAGAGGTTAGTATATGTTCATTCCTTCCGCGTACATGCAAACTCTGGAATGAGCTCCCAGCTGCGGTGTTTCCTGAGCACTACGATATGTCTAACTTCAAACGAGGCTTAAAAAGAGTATTACTCTCCAGGTAGGCAGCGGCTCGGCTGTGCCCCTGGCACTGCAGATGTCCATGAGCGATGGTTACCACTTACCATCAGGTGGGCCATTTGCTCGTCTGCCACCGTACGGAATAAAAAAAAATGTATGTATGTGTTACAGTTCCGAAGATATACAGTTTTGCCCAATTTGCTTTTAAATAGACCAATTCAATTTTACTTCAAGATTTTGCCGACCGCTTCTTAGAGAATTGAAAACTTTTATCTCATCACTTGATCAAACATTTTACAGAACCTGTAGCCCTAGACAAAATGCACGCGCGTCTTTTCTATTCTATTTCTACTATTATAATAGACTAAGCGTTTTCTATCGAAAAATGCATAGACAAAGTGTATCTACTGATAGAATAGCTGTGTCTACCGTGACAGTAGAAAATAGAATAAAAATAGAAATTAGGACATACATTTTGTCTATGAATTTGTATAGAACTCTTCTACTGTCAAAATAGAACACAGACGAGCGATAGAATAGATACACAGTTAGCATCTTGTCTGCGAGTTTTCTATCAGCGTCATCAAGTCACGTAACGTATCTACTGGAAATGTCAGTTCCATACATTTTTTATGTTATCTATTATAGAAAACGCAAATAGAAAGGCATTTTGTCTAGGGGGGCTGATTGGTGTAAAGTAATGTTAGTTAAATTAGTGACTCCAGGCTAAGAATAATTACATGGCGGTAGAATTGCGCAAGCGCACTCCGCCATGTGCTCCGTATGGGCCCAGAGAACACAGGGGGGTTTTAGTGGGTAGGCCGGTCCTGTCAGACCGGAGAGCCCCCCACACACGGCCGCGCCTATCCAGCGCGGTATCACTGTGCATAAGGTGCATTTCCCCTCAATAAAAAGGCTTAGAACAATTGGTATTCGTACTTCTCGAAACAGGGGACTAGAAAACAGCATTAGATCCCAGTCTCTATCTGTCTCCACCATGTAGCATCCTCCTGGGTGCTCTGGGATCGTGAGGGAATACTTTAAATATGAACACGACTTCTTCTTCAATTGGTTGTTCTTTCTTTAGGCAAGTTTATACATATTGTCGCTAGGTCATCCGTTTAGAAATGTTTTGTTATTTATCAAAAACTCGCTACGTCAAACGCAGCGGTTTGGTTTTTTTTTTAAATTTGACACTCAATATGGATAACGACAGAGGCGAACTTCCAATGAGTTCGTCAGAGTACCGTACCTTTTTTTTTTTTGTTCCCCTGAGGAAAATGCAATAAATTGCATACCCCGGCTGTGGCGAGCCGGCGGTTATGTGGGGCTCTCCTCCCCAGAAGGGGGAGGCCTACCCACTAAAAACCTCAGCGATGGCCTTCCTCAGGCATGTAGGGAGCCCCCGGGAACATCAAGCCACTTCCGGGAACCCCCAGCCTCCGTTCCCCTGCCTAGAGGGGAGCCCTCCTCGGGGGAGGCTACACTACCTCCCCCGGTCTCCTTCACTGACGACGCCCCCCGGCCACGGAAGGGGCGTGGTCCATCCCGGGTCGCCGTAGCAGTCGCGACTTTCTCGCGCCCGCCGGCGACCCGCGGCGGCGTCGCAGCTAGTGCTACCGAGCCCGTCACCGCCTTCTTTGAGCGGGATCGGCCATCTCCCGACCCCGCTCGGCGGCCTCCTTCTGGAGCATACTGCTTCACAGAAGGAGGCCACAGCCCTCCAACCTCCCTCGTCCGCCAGCATTGCCGCAATCAATGCCGGCAGAGACAGATCTCGCCCGGTCTCTGCGACCAAGACTCGGCGCTCGGAGGCCCACGCGGGGCACTCCGCCAGTTTATGCTGGGCCGAATCGAGGTCGGATGCGCAGTGGTGACAATGTGTCGATCCCTCCCGTCCAATTCGACACAGATACTCACCGAAGCAGCCGTGCCCGGTGAGTATCTGAGTCAATCGGTAGGTGACCTCCTCCTTCCCGTGGAGAGAGTACCGTACCTGTTTTTTAGATTTTACAAGTAATATAAGTATACCATAAAACACGTATAACAATAGAATTACAATATTTATAAAAATATTAGTAACCGACTATTTCCATCTTTATTGGCAGTATTAATCCAATTACGCCGTCCATTTCATAATCGATAACGACAACATTATTAAAGACAATCACTTGTTTATTGGTACTTGTATTTTATGAGAGGATTAGTTTGAGAGACAAGAAGCGATCTTACAAAGGTAATAATTAATTTTACGCTCAATCTGTTTTAATAGATTTCCATTACTCTGATAGGTATCTGATAGGATATTCATTCTACATTACCTATGTGTATGTGTATATATATATATATATATATATCTCTTGAGTCCTAAGGGGGTAGGTTCTATGTGACACAACATTTATCCTCATCATCTAGACGCTTGGCAGTCCACCACAGTGCGTTATTCCAGGAATTTTCTGCCATGCACTACTAAACTGTGGAATGAATTGTCGCCTGCAGTATTTCCGAACCGATGCGATATCGAAACCTTCAAAAAAAGAGCATATTCCTATTTAAAAGGCCGGCAAAGCATCTGTGGCTCCTCTGGTGCTGCGGGTGTCTATGGGCAGCGGTTATCGCTTACCATAAAAAAAATAAAAAGAAGTTACTAACTGTATCCTTTCTAACTGTACTACAACAGAGATTTGAGTACGACTCGTACTCAAATTTCTGCAATGCGGGTGTATTTTTGTGTAGCTTTTATCTTTGTATATATATATCCCTCTAATTGATTCTATTTAACATTGTTTAATTTTTTCTACCGCCGACGATCTTCGTAGTTGAGTAGTGAGTACACTGGTTTTCAAGATGTCGAAGTCCCAGGTTCGAGTTTGAATGGAGTCCGATGTTTGTGTAATAAATGCAAGCATTTGTATCTTAGTCATGGTTAATATATATTTTTATCAACAATATTTATATATATGTATGTCAATCCGTTACCCTTTTTTTGTTGCCCTGAGGAAAATGCATTAAATTGCATACCTCGGCTGTGGCGAGCCAGCGGTTATGTCTTTCCTCTCCAGAAGGGGGAGGCCTACCCACTAGAAACGTCAGGGATAGCCTTCCTCAGGCATGTAGGGAGCCCCCGGGAATGTCAAGCGACTTCCGGGAACAAGTATACCCGTACCCTAGATCCTATAACCTTACAGCGCTTACTTTCGCTTAGGCTTATTGCTATTGCTGTTATTATTGCTATTTATACATAAAAAACAGATGTTTGCCAGTTATATATAGCCCATTCCTAATTTCATTTCTATATTTTTATTCAAATTAGTTCAGAGTTGTTAATTTACTATATTTCTGTCTTAATTACTACAACTATTGAAATGATGTTATGTTTATTTGGCTAATTTGTATGCGATCTGTGATACACACGCCATCACTAGAGGAAGTCGTGTGGGCGCGGATCAGCCATTTGCTTCTATAGCAAATTGATAGGCAAACTCCGTTACAATGCAATTATTCCGTCCAGGAGCGTACATAACTGTAATTATATTTAATTTGCTATGTCTGTTATGGCGTTTTATTGCGTAATGATATTATTGAATGCGTAAAGTTATTATTTTCATTTAAACTAGTAGAATATATTTAAAACTAGCGGACCCGACAGACTTCGTCCTGTCAAAAAGATTTGTACAGTGGCAGTTTTTTGTTCCTAATTATTTTATAGATAATGTCGCATAGCCAACCAAATCGCAAAAAAAGTCTAAATGACCTATTACATTTTGTGGCTATTCAATTTTGAAACGTGGCATTAAATCCTCCAACGATGTATTCTGTGCTCCAACGCACGCACGCACACTGTTTTGATAGATATGATTGAAATTCAACTATATGTAGCGTTAATAAAACGCAAATTGACTCTTTGATGTTAGGAACACACCTTCATTGCTTAGACAACAGTGAGTGCTTGCAATATGAACTTTATACAATAACAATAAAGCTCAACTCGACTGTACGTTTTAGTTAGAAAACGTTTACATGGGAAAATAAAAGGGCTGTTTAAGAGTATTTCCGATAATTATTCGAATTTTCCTCATTGTAAAAACCCTCCTTGAACTTCAACGAACATTAACAAAAAAGAATTGGCCAAATTGGTCCAGGCGTTGTTGAGTTATGAGCTTACCAACACATTTTGCGATTCATTTTTATATATAAGACTAGTAGATAAATTACGGTTGAGTCGAGCGGCTTCTACGGGTCGCAAGTTCATTCCTACACGGGACAGATACAAGGGCGGATCCAGCTTTTGCGCCGGGGGGGGGGGGTCTCATAGTCGTGGTCAAATCAAGAACTTACAATTTAATTTTGATAACAATAGATGCAAATAAAAAGTTGGTATTTTATTAATGTACGTAAGTGCTGTACTTAAAAATATTTATTCTGTATTGTACACTTTTAAAACATAACACGTAAACTTAACAAGTTATTATAACTTGTACATAAGATATTAAATTTATTAACATTTAATATTTTTTTTTTATTTTCTTTTCTTAGGAACACAAACAGTTATACTTAAATCTATAAATATTACACAAAAAAATGTATTACAGAAACCAGTGAAGTGTTCACAGATAGTTAATAAAAAAAAAAAAACGGTCTGAGAGTTAAAAAATAAAAAGTAGCTAATTGAGTGATGAGAAAGAGAAAAAAAAAACTAATTAAACACACGAATTATAGCCAATTAAATACAAAAAAATAACTAAATTACAAATTAAATACTATTAAACGGGAAATTGGGGTAAAAGCAAATGAAATATTTAAGATAAACCTACGGCTAGTATTTCAGACTTCAGTTGTGACTTAAATTGACCTATACTCAAATTGAAGTCCAAAATATCTACATTTGTAAAAAATTATTGAATGCATTACACACACGGTATATGCTTCTTGCATATATGGTTTTGGTGGTTGGGACAATAAATGCGTCTCGACAGCGAGCACTAACACGGGGACATCTTAAAGTAATCACCCCTAAAAGGTTACGTGAGTCAATAATGTTGTGGATTACTTTATATATCGCAACCAAATTAACTATTTGCGATTTCCAATGAATGTTTAAAATTAATAATATTTCAGTTGTTGTCATATAACGTAATCTGACATGACTGGTGATGACAGGTATGTACAGATTCTGGAGATTCCGGGAGAGCCATCAATCACTAGGTGGCTCATAACACAGTCTGTGATATGTCTCCACGGAATCCTGCAATTAATTGCTGTCTGTTTCGAATCTGACAATCGGTTGCTTATTTAATTATAGTACTTAATACTAGGGGTTACAGTATGAAATTGCCGTTCTGTATTGAGATTTCAAAAAAAAGGACTAATTCCATACTGACGTTTTCCTTATTTACTTAATAAACCAAATAGCAAACATTGCGAAATTTATTGACAAACAAATCAATTGACATCAAACTAATTAATAACATAGGTTTGAAGGCAAAAAAATTAGTTGTCATAAAGTTATTGTTAATTATCTACAAAAAAAACAACAGCAGATACTTTTTGAGATGTTTTTTTAAATATCCTAATTCCGAAATGTTATTGTAACCGAAACTTATAAGCATGTAGAAAAATATATTCTCTGTGGCGCTTAAATTTAAATAATTCTATGTTTTTAGGATTAGTTTGTAGACATAAGATTTACTATTTTCAACACAAAATAATAAAAAACAAATGGAATATGTACATATCCATAAATACTCGTGTAATGTATTTTTAAATATCAAAATCCAAATCAAAATTATCTTTATTCAAATATGACTTTATGTAAGACTCTTTTGAATCGTCCAAATATTTTTTCCTACCACCCATTCAGGATGTATTTTTAGCTGCTAAGAAGAAAGGGCGTAAGAAACTTAATAACAACATTTACAACAAATCATGTTGTTATCATACAATGTTTATGTGTTTACAATTTATACGGAAAACAAATATTTACATTTTAGAATATAATGTCTTTAAGCCAACACCAAGTATTGGCATCATTTAAATAATTATTGGCTTTGTAATAGCCCTTACTCATTAGCGTTTTTTCACATGTACCTTGAATTTGTGCAAAGGCAATTCAGCTACACTATGTAAAACATTTATACATTTGCCCATAAATAGATAAAATAACCAATTATTAATTATCAAAGTTAAAAGATGCTCTAAAACTGATTCAAAATCGTTTTTCAAGTAATTGACAAAAAATGTGTCAAATAAAATCAAATTATAAAAAAACTAGCTTTCTGCCCGCGGCTTCGCTTGCCTGGATTTCGGGATTGGGTCTATAGAGGGTTAAGGGTCATAGCTTTTGCCCACGGCTACATATGCGCGGAAGTCGATTTATGGCGCGAAGGTTTTATCGCGCTTCCCGTGGGACTATCCGTTTTACCGAGATAAAAAATACCGTAAAACCTTGCTCAAGAATCACTCTATCTATTGATGAAAAGCGCATGAAAATCTGTGCAGTAGTTTTTGAGCGAAGCCTTTATTGCGCATCCCGTGGGATCTGTCGATTTTTCCGGGATAAAAAGTAGCCTATGTTCCTCTCCATCCCTTCAACTATCTCCACGTAAAAAATCACGTCAATTCGTCGCTCCGTTTTCCCGTGAAAGACGGACAAACAGACAGACACACTTTCCCATTTATAATATTAGTATGAATATATAGGTAATCACTTGGGGTTTAAATGACAGATAACAATCTCCTTATTGACTTGGTATATCATTATGATAAAGACGATATTACAGATAAAAGTGGACATTATTGTTTTAATGGTTCAATTTCGTAATAAGTGATTTATCGATAAATTATTATCTAAGAATCATGTCTACTGAGCTGGGACATATTATCTAAAGAAATATTGAAAACTAACAGCCCGCCCTGGTTACACACAACTAACGTTTTACACACAAATATGGGAGAATGAGTGTGACATTCTCCCATATTATGTGCTCAGACGTAGTACATTATTTTGTTTTATAATTAATAGTTTTCGCAGCGCATGCGATGTGACTAAATTTTTTTGGTAATTTTTTCACACTTTGGGTCACATCATTTTATTTTAGCATAGACCGCGAACGTTTTTAAAGTATTATATAATCTATGCTTACCGGTTTTTTTTATGAGCTTTCTAACATTGAAAAGTTTTATTAAATCGGTGAAGTAGTTTCAGAGTCTATTTAATGCAAACAAAAAATTAAATCAGGAGATAAACAACATATTTTTATAATCTACCAGTTGGTGTGTCCGTAAATTTGTCTGCACAGATAAATTCACAATTAGTTGCTTCTTACTGTGACATTTATCGTCATATTTTCGGCAATTCACATTTTTAACTTCTTTCTAAATGTTTATTATTATTTATTAATGCGAGATTTTCTAAGTATCGATGAATGTTTGTTTGTCTTTGACATAAAAATTACTAAATGTAATTACTAAACTAATAAAAAATTACTAACAGTATATATTTATATGTTGGCTGTTATAGCCAGAACAATTACTCCTGCGCAGACGAAGTTTCGAGCACCAAATAGTATTTAAAAAAGGTAAACTTTCAGTAATTTATTATCTTAGATTTTAAGATTAATACTTACGGACACTCTTGTTTTTTGTAAATAGTATCCATATTTTAAATATTTTAATTAGGTTTCATGCTCGAATCCGCGAGTCACCAAAACGGGGACTAGTTGAAAACCAGCGTCAGGCACCCACGTCTGGCATATGCTGAACTGGTTCCCTTTTTTGGCGCAGCTGTGAGACACCCCATTCTTGTCGATTTTTAATTGTACTGTTGTTACTAATTTTCTTTTTAATTAAGTAGTTTTAATTTTGTTGTTTTAAGTAACTACTTTTATTTTTGTGTGTCTTACTTGTCGAAATGTTTTGCATAGATGTCACACCGATATATATATATATCAGTACGATATTAAATACAGTCCATATTATTATTATTATTATCATTTTATTTATGTGTATATTATGTGTATATATATGTATATTTAAGTAATATATCCCCAGGGTGTCGATATCGCAGCTCTGTTTTGAACTAATATACCTAATCACAAAATACAATCGATAAGTGTTAAGATCAGTGCGTACATCGCGCGTAGCTGAGTGTCGCAGACTTGGTTCCTTCAGGCTGTTGCTGAAAATCAGCCATTTGCTCATAGATTATGAGCAAATATTGACGCTGAGCTGAGCTGCAGCAACACAAAAAGGCCATACCTTTTTGTGTTGCTGCAGCACACACACACAATATTGTAGCACGGTACACGAACTGTCCTGTATTTTGTTTTTCATTTATGTAATGTCGCTGATATTCTAACACTACAGGTATTTTATACTTACTGTGCTATATTTACTTTTAATTCTGTCCGTTATAACTGTATTTATATTTTGTGTGTGTGTGTATGTCCGATCAAATAAAGATTTATCTATCTATCTATCTACTTTTATGTGGCCATAAATAAAGGTTTTTCTTTCTTTAATTCCGGTACCTTATGACACAATCAGTTATCATCTAGATTTCATTGCTGAATTCTGTCACTCAAAGACATATTTTCGGAAATAACCTCGTCTGGTTAAACGCCATTTTCGTCTGGCAATGTTTCAAATAGATGCGGGATAACATCCACACGGAATCGGTCCGCCCCTTTGTCGATTCAGAATTTCATAATGTTCAGCATTTCATGTCAAATTGGTTGCTCCCTAAAATTGAACTCGCCTTGTTCTACAGCGAAGCGATGGCTATAATGTTCTTGGCGCGCCCCACTTCACTCCCAAACGCTGCCTCCAAATTGACTTATCTGCAAGACGTTCAGACGCTACGAACATTTTGTTACATTAAAACGCTTTAAGTAGAACTCATTACAGTGTATGCTAGTACAATTTTGACTAGAATTTACATAATGACTACTCAAAATAAAGTCTAGACTTGCACGAAATCATTTCTAAGTAAGAACATGTAGCTACGTGAACTATAATCGATTCGTTATGTTTTATATAAAAACGTAGCTATTTAGAAAATTAGAAAATAAAGGTCGGAGAATTTCAAGCTAATCAGCTTTTTAATTTTCCAATAAACCCCCGTCAAAACCACTTCACACTTTCAATTAGCACTAGACCTATTACAAAATTCCGCCATTTTGTGGTAGCGGCCATGTTAGATATTAAATTTGTCATAGTATATAGTTTAATGCTTAATCTAATGCTCAATCTAACAACTTCTTTGAGATAAAGCAAATTCATCTACTTTGTTTGCTTATACTGTGTAAACTTATCTTTGCGTTAGATAGTAGTATAGAACTTGTTATCGGCAACACTTTTTGTTCTTTAATATGGGTATTATTGTGTGAGTAAATTGTCAACAGTTAGCGGTGTCACTACACTGCCGCAATACAGTTATTTTAACTAGTGCGGAGGGTAGCTGTAGTTGTTTAACTATTTCTTCATATTTTTTTATCATGTATTTTAGCAATATGTGTACCATTACTCGTGTTAATAAATTGTTATTGTTATTGCTTAAGGCCTATATTTAGGGAGTGTGTAGTCCGTCTTTTTGTGATAGCGCCCTTACTCGTATATCGGCATCTAAACAGTAATAAGTACTAAGTCCCTAAGGACTTGAAGTCGTTTGGAAAGAAAACTATATTGGGAACTACATTAAAAGTACCTACAAAATGTGCTTGTGATGTCCCAAAAATTATTTACTGTTTTTTTTCCCACGGGAGATAGTAGTGAATCTTCATAAGGATCATCTTCCTTGATGCTTTTTTTTTTTTGTTTCCCTGAGGAATATGCATTAAAATGCATACCCCGGCTGTGGCGAGCCGGCGGTTATGTGGGGCTCTCCTCCCCATAAGGGGGAGGCCTACCCACTAAAAACCTCAGGGATGGCCTTCCTCACGCATATAGGGAGCCCCGGGAACACCAAGTGACTTCCAGGAACCCCCAGTCTCCGCTCCCCTGCCGACAGGGGAGCCCTCCTCGGGGGAGGCTACAATACCTCCCCCGATCTCCGCCACAATGATGTAGCCTATGGGTTATGTTTAGCCTATCAACTAAACACTAACTACCTACAGCCTTTAGTCGGGCAGAAGGCCTCGGACCTTATCGACTTTGAACTAAAGCGCCCGCCCTCCAGAGTGGTGGGCGAATCTGTAATCTAAAAATTATAGATTGTTTATGCAGTGGTCTTTATCGAGATACAGATTTTATTATGATATTTGTACAGCGCCGTCTAGTGGCGCACGGTAAGAACAGTGCTAAATTTGAAAAGGCAATAGAACCTCTTTTATTTTAGTTCAAAGAAAAAGCATCGTTCAATTAGAAGAGGTCATAGAATCTGCGTGACACACCTTTAGAATCCGTAGAATCTGATTGATGACGCACTCAACCCTCGCCGTGCCAATCCACCAATAGAACGTGGGCTCAAGCGTTTCATTAATTCGTCAGCAAAACTCGTCGAAATTGGAACGTGGATTTTGTGATTCCCTTTTTTTCGAGGGTTAATTAATCACGGATTGTGGGGTCGTGGATGCCTGCTTTTAGAGTGGTTTACTTGATTGCAAACAAGATCGCAGTCCAGGGTTTAATTGACGGTCGTTGTCACTCATATGACTGATTGGATTATCCGCAATCCTGGAGTTCGGAGTTTGATTAAGTGAGAAATAAGCGTTGATTGTTAAGGTATTTCTAAGTAGAAAATAGTTATTTGTGCAACAAGTGAGCAAAGTTGATGTTTGCTGCGCGTGCTGATTTGAGTCCCGAGCAAGCGAAGGATTCTGTTTGAATCACGAGTGAAGCGAGTGATTCTAGAGTAGAATCCGGAGCGTGTCGAGGGATTCAAACGCACGAGATGCAAACAACTTTGCTCTCGTGTGACACACATAACTTTTCACTTCAGCAGCGAGAACAAATATCATACCTACTTTGGAAATAAAATAAGAGACACAGGAACGAGTATATTGTAAAATAACTCATTTATTTAAATTCAAAATTATACAACAAATTAAAAGTTAAACATAGTCTGTATGGTTATCCCATTAGTTACTATACATAGGTTACTATAATCTGTGGTTAGCTTTGTCTCACTAGTGAGTAAAAATCGATTTTACTCACTGATTTTAAGCAGCAAAACCTTCATGTTTGAGCTACTATAGTGAAAATATATGTTAACCAGGAGGCCTATTTTTGAATTACGAATGCGACTTCGAAATCACCGATGTGACTAATAATCACCGATTTTCAATAATTCTTATTTTTGAATATCACTGATGTGAGTACCTTAGTCACAGGTGTGATTTCATTACGAGTGCCCTCACCCACTCGTAATCAAGTCATACTTGTGGAAATGTTATCTGTGTTTTGTTTGATTTTTCAGTCTATATATACAATATACATATATGAATGTAGCGCATATATATATATTTATTTATTTATTTATTTATTTATTATTGTTTTGGAAGACCGACAGCACATAAAACATAAGATATTTTTTTTTTTTTTATATAACAGTTGGCCAATAATGGGTCTTCACGTATGGAAACATACATTGAAATAAGATTAGGTTTCAAACTTTCGTGTTGCATAATGAAAATAAATGTATGACGGGAATTAACACGATATTGTTACGTACCGAATTTTATTGCCTGACGTTTCGACCAGGTTGCACCGGCCGTGGTCGCAGGCGGACTGGAGCTGCGCTGTCAAGCTCCGTGATGCGGCAGTTTTCTTGAACCACCGACATATTTTTTGATATCCACGCACCGTCACACACCACACTCACTGTGTCCGTATTACGCATACCGACTGACGAGCCCGATGTAACCGACTGAGCAGATCGAGATAGTGTTTTTGTCACCACTGGATTCCACGCATTTGATAATTTGAAGCCGTCTTCTCGATTGAAATTGTTCGGATGTTTTTTAATTTCAATCGCTTCACGTACAACTCTTGAATAAAAGTGACGATCTGTTGAGAGGACTTGCGTGCGATAAAATTCAATCCAGTGGTTGGTGCCTGCTTCTAAGAGATGTTCCGCAATGGCCGATCTGTTAGTTTGTCGGTTCTTCACCGCTGCGATATGTTCCTTGACCCTTTCAGCTATGGACCGCTTCGTTTGGCCTATATAAGAACTACCACAGCTGCAGTCAATTTTGTAGACGCCTGGAGTTTGTAGTGGCAAGACATCCTTCGGTGTGCCCACCATGTTGTTTACTTTCATACCAGGTATGAAAACAGTAGGTATGCAATAAGTTTTTAATACCGTCCCGATTTATCTGTCACTCCTTTGACATAGGGCATATAAGCTGGCTGCCTGCTTACCTCCGGATGCTTGCTTCTCCTTGTCGGTTGCTTCCGTCCCCGCGTTACTTGATATCCGTTGTTTTTGAGTACCTCCTGAACATGATCTAGCTCCCGTTCCAAATGCTCAGGGTCACAGAGTTCATAGGCTCTGTTCTTAAGAGACGTCACAACGGATTGTAGGTGACGCGGATGATGATGTGACGTCGCGTGTAGATATCTGTCTGTGTGTGTAGGTTTCCGATACACACAGTGTGAAAGTGACCCATCGGGTCTGGCGGTAATCTTCACATCCAGGAATGACAACGATCTGTCCGCCTCCATCTCATAGGTGAAACTTATATTCGGATGAATGGAGTTAAGATGTTCTATATATTGATCTACTTCCTGTCTACCCCCTTTCACGATGCTAAATACGTCGTCCACGTATCTTTTCCAAAGTTTTACGACCTTAGGGCCACTCTTCAGCGCCTTCTCTTCGAAGTGTTCCATCCAGAGATTAGCTAGTACAGGGGCTATAGGACTTCCATCGCGACACCATCAATCTGGAGGTAATATTGACCTTGGAAAAGGAAGTAATTGTCGTCTAAACAGTTTCTTAGTAAATCAATATAATTAAACGGCATCTCGCTGTCACCTAACTTCTCCTCACGACATCCAGACATTCCTTGACTGGAACGTTGGTGAAAAGCGACTCCACATCAAAGCTCACCATCACCTCATCTGGTTCCAGTATGAGGTTCCTTACAATCTGGATGAAATGTCGCGAGTCTTTAACAAAAGACGGTGTTTTTCCCACGAGTGGCTGCAATACTGACGCAACGTACTTAGCAAGGTCATAAGTAGGAGATGCGATTTGACTTACGATTGGGCGCAATGGTACGTTGGACTTATGTATTTTCGGCAGACCATACAACTTCGGTGGTTGGTGTGATGATGGCTTAAATAGTTTTTCATACTCGTCTTCAGTAAATAAGTCTTGGTTTTCCTGGATCAGAGCTCGAATTCTACGTGTCACTCTGGCCGTCGGGTTGTATGAGACCGGTTTATATACCTTTTCGTCACGCAGCAATTCCCGTATTTTGCTGTCGTAATCGGTAGTGTTCATCACCACGGTGGCGTTTCCCTTGTCGGCCTTAAGCACCAAAATATCGTGGTTGTTCCGAATATTTTCCTATGAACTCTGTGACCCTGAGCATTTGGAACGGGAGCTAGATCATGTTCAGGAGGTACTCAAAAACAACGGATATCAAGTAACGCGGGGACGGAAGCAACCGACAAGGAGAAGCAAGCATCCGGAGGTAAGCAGGCAGCCAGCTTATATGCCCTATGTCAAAGGAGTGACAGATAAAATCGGGACGGTATTAAAAACTTATTGCATACCTACTGTTTTCATACCTGGTATGAAAGTAAACAACATGGTGGGCACACCGAAGGATGTCTTGCCACTACAAACTCCAGGCGTCTACAAAATTGACTGCAGCTGTGGTAGTTCTTATATAGGCCAAACGAAGCGGTCCATAGCTGAAAGGGTCAAGGAACATATCGCAGCGGTGAAGAACCGACAAACTAACAGATCGGCCATTGCGGAACATCTCTTAGAAGCAGGCACCAACCACTGGATTGAATTTTATCGCACGCAAGTCCTCTCAACAGATCGTCACTTTTATTCAAGAGTTGTACGTGAAGCGATTGAAATTAAAAAACATCCGAACAATTTCAATCGAGAAGACGGCTTCAAATTATCAAATGCGTGGAATCCAGTGGTGACAAAAACACTATCTCGATCTGCTCAGTCGGTTACATCGGGCTCGTCAGTCGGTATGCGTAATACGGACACAGTGAGTGTGGTGTGTGACGGTGCGTGGATATCAAAAAATATGTCGGTGGTTCAAGAAAACTGCCGCATCACGGAGCTTGACAGCGCAGCTCCAGTCCGCCTGCGACCACGGCCGGTGCAACCTGGTCGAAACGTCAGGCAATAAAATTCGGTACGTAACAATATCGTGTTAATTCCCGTCATACATTTATTTTCATAAGATTAGGTGTGAACAATTACTATTAAATATTTAAGATCCGAACTAATCATCTTAAAATCCTCACTAAGTACACGCCTCACTGTCGCCAGGCTACAATATATATATCAATGTTTTTACATTTACACAAATCATTTAAAGTCTTACTAGCTCGCAACAAGAAAGAGTTTAGTTCGACGCGGCCACTGAGATGTAAGGGGGTATAGTGCCTGGTAGACCTAGTTGGTACGTTCAATTTCAATTTTGATAACAATTCAGGAGAGTGAATTTTTCCTTGTAGAATTTTCAAAAGATATATTACATCTGCTACTTCCCGTCTTTTGACATATATATATATATATATAATAATATATAATAACCGCAATGGTTAAGCCGGCAATAACCAGCAGCGGCTACATTCTGCGTGGAACCGAACTCTTACATTTATGTGTGTACTTTATCTATGTTGGCAGCTCTGCCATCGACTTTCAAAAATTGGATGTTTAGGAATCCGTGACCTCAAAGTCACCGCTGACTATTTAGTCAGCGGTGATTTCGAAATCGCATTCGTAACTCAAAAATAGGTCTCCTGTGCTCATATACATAGATTGTGATGTCATAATAATTTCGGCTAACAGAAGTCGACTGCTGGACACAGATTTTTTTTTCTTTATTCGTGGGTACAGTCACACAACATGGAAATCTCGCATACACTAACACCCGGACCTAAATAAATACACAATACAAAATATCTGTGCCGTGCAGGAATTGAACCCGCGACCCTTGCGTAGCAGCCGATTACTTGACCGCTGCGCAAAGCATATCGTATCGTAAATACCAAGGATTTCCACACATTATCCCCGCGCTGTATTTTGGAGGCGTATTACCTCTGCGTGTTCCGACATATGCTTATCATTTGAAGACCCTATCCACTACTACATAAGGTTGCCAATTCTTTGCGCTATGTTAATGGCCTTGAGCACGAAGGCATGTTTCATCGTCACATGCTCTAAGATAAACCCAGGTAGCCGACAATTGCATGAGGCGTCATCACAGCAGTTCGTGACGCAAATATGATGTTTCATTTTCAATTTGCTATTATCTTCATTTGGTTATTGTTTTAATCGTCGAGCTTCGCTTTTAATTGTAGTAAATTAGATTAAATATATTTTTAAGAAAATTGTTTTCTTATTTTTTAAGTTCTGACTGTAGCTTTCCACAAAGCAAAGTAACAATTTGATTTCATATCGTAAAAACAATATATGTGGGCACGATTCCGCTATTATGGAATCATTTCCATACATTTCCGTTAGATAACGAAACGATTTCGATAACGAATCGAACGTAAATGATACTTCGTATAAAAAAAAAAAACAATTTTATTTTCGTATTTATTCCTTTAATATTGTGACAGTAATCAGTTCGTGTAAATTAAATAAATATTTCTCTATTCATAAAAGTTAAAATCTACGTAAAACTTATCTCGATTTATTCTATATAAACATTGCCGCCGTGATTATTATATGACAGTAGACGATACACCATAATTCAGACAAGAACACGGAAAATTCTCAAAGGAAACTTCTTAGCTAATCTTATTGTGTTTTCGTTATAATGTCCCTGATTTTATTATTCTCTCCCACGGGCAAGTTTCCAACAAGTTGTGTTTTTCTTGAACTTTCTTATTGTTTGGACTAATAGAGTGTGTAAGTTGTAGGGAAGTGTTTTAGAAGCTTTTACTTTGGGCGATGATAATATTTCAGTAGTTTTCTTATCGATACAGTTTACTATATACTTTTATGTCGATTTTTGACTCATTGTACACATAATACATACGTGTTGAATTTTTTGTTGATCATTGACTAATTGTACACACAATACATTTATGTTGATTTATATATTGATATTTGACTCATTGTACACATAATACATTTGTGTTGATTTATATATTGATGTTTGACTCATTGTACTTACTTACTGTTGACTTGTGAACCAATGGCGGCGAATATCTTTGACATTCAAAAGTGATTGTAAAATCCTACAATATTTGAAGAATAAATGTTTGATTTTATTTGATTGATTTGTACACACATTACATTTGTGTTGTTATATATATTGACGTTTGACTCATTGTACACACAGTACACTTGTGTTGTTATATATATAATAATTTTTGACTTATTGTACACACATTACAATTGTGTTGATTTATATATTGATGTTTGACTCATTGTACGCACAATATATTTGTGTTGTTTTTTATATTGATTGTTGACTCATTATACACATTTGTGTTGTTATATATATTGACGTTTGACTCATTGTATGCACAGTACATTTGTGTTGTTTTTTATGTTGATCTTTGAGTTTAGCATGGTGACTAATGTAAAGCTACTTATTATAATTGCAAACATATTACTGAGTCACTAGCGTTGTTTAGCAGCTAATAACGTAATGGGATCGCGGACAATGGGCTTTGTGGGCGCCGACCTGCGGAAGAGCTGTAGAATTATGTAAGGGTGTGTCTACAGAACGAGGACACGGCTAGTTATATTTGGAGAAAGATAGATTAAACTATGCTACACAAAACAATAGTGGCAATGTTAAAGTGGAAAATTGACTCTTTGATGTTAGGAACACACCTACAATTGCTTAGACAACAGTAAGTGCTTGCAAGATGAACTTTATACAATAACAATAAAGCTCAAATTGACTGTACGTTTTATTTTGAAAACGTTTGTATTGGAAAGAAGTTCGAATTTTTGAACTTCAACGAACGAACTTGAACATAAAAAAAAAAGAATTGGCCTGATTGGTCCAGGCATTATTGAGTTATGCGCTTACCAACATCATTTTGCGATTCATTTTTATATATAAGAAGATAAGCGGATATTATCTTTCTAATGGCTATTGAAGACTTTTGCTGAAGAAGTTCATATAACAGCATATTCACACACTGAAACTCAGCGTATTTGTAGGGTTAAGTGCTGGTCTCAACCTGTGAAGGCGCCATTAATAGGGTCAAGAGGCATACGGTGGATCCTTCACGAACGCTGTGTAGATCCACCCTCAAGTACAAGGA
The DNA here is from genome assembly GCA_036419045.1 of Scirpophaga incertulas. Lineage (NCBI taxonomy): Eukaryota > Metazoa > Arthropoda > Insecta > Lepidoptera > Crambidae > Scirpophaga > Scirpophaga incertulas. Next base: position 4,383,248 of record CM071634.1, on the reverse strand, counting down.
TCAAGTTATATATAGTTGTCTTTACTAAGTTTTATGCTTGTAACAAGGGTCATTTTGTCTTTAATTTATTTTTTGCATTTTAATTTAATTTATTTTAGTTCAATCCGTCCTCATATAATAAATGTGAAAGTAACTGTCTGTCTGTCGCGCTTTCACGCCAAAGCTACTGAACCGATATAAATTAAATTTGAGACACAGACAAGGTAGGACACTGAGAACGGATAATAGTAATAAAGGGTTGAAAGGCGGGATGAAATGTTGTGTGGAAGTATCGTTATTTTTATAATTGAAGGCTTGAAGCTTTTTAATTTTTAGCCTTTTTTTTGTTGTTTTTTAGATTAGAGAAGCTTCTGAAAATGATATTTTAATTCTCACAGCTCTTATACGTCCCCACCAAAGAGCTTAAGCCTACCCTAACTTTCTTAAGGTAATTAGCCCTTAGTTGGCCTAGGAAACTAGTAAAAAAAATAGTAAATGTTATCCTTAAAGTGATAAAACAAAATATAGGAAATTTGATATTTTTGAAGATGATGAAACTATTTTCTTTGGGTTTTTGATTAAATATAAATAAATAAATAAATATATAACTTAAAGTTCAATAAAAAACAATAGGATCAATATACAATAGGAAATAGGAGTTAGAAGTTTGTATGGAAATATGTAAGCATATAAATAAATTAATAAAATTAGTTTATTCATTTTTAAAAATATACGTCAGTTACATAAATATACATAATTAATTAACAACATCAATATAATTTATATTGTACTTTATTTGTAGGCAACATGGATACAGTAACCAATAATTTTTACATGTTGTTATTTAATTACATGTTGTTACAAATATATTATTTGTAATAACAATATGCTTATCGACTATTAATAAAGTAATTGATTAATATTAAATGTTACAATTGATTTTATTTTCGTTATACATCCCAACTAATATTATAAATGCGAAAGTAACTCTGTCTGTCTGTCTGTTACGCTTTCCCGCTTAAACCTCGCAACCGATTTTGATGAAATTTGGTACAGACAATCTTTTGGACCCTGAGATTGAACATAGGCTACTTTTTATTTAAAAAATAAGGGATGAAGGGGTTGAAATAGAGGTTGAAAGTTTGTATGGGATTTCTTAATTTTAAAAGATAAAACCATGAAACTTTATATTTAAGTACTTGATAAGAAATCATTAAAAATTTGTTATAGCATTTTTAAAATTTCGACCAGCTAGGGGGTGAAATAAGGGTTGAAAGTTAGTATGCAAGTTCGTCAAATATCACGTCATAAGAAACAAAAAATCGTTTGGTCTAGCATTTTGAAATTTCTACCAGTGTTGGGGTGAAATAGGGGATGAATTGAAGATAAGATCATGAATCTTGGTACTTTAGACATAAAGGACCAGGATTGACAAAAACTAATTTCACGCGGGCGAAGCCGCGGGCGGAAGCTAGTAGTTATATATTACTAATTTGCTAAGTATTAAATATTTGCTATAATATTGTTGCTATTTATTATATATTAATAAGTTTAATAACAATATGCTTATCGACTATTAATAAAGTAATTGACTAATATTAAATGTTACAGTTGATTTTATTTTCGTCATACATTATTATATATTAATAAGTTGCTAAGTATTATATATTTGTTATTATATAGTTGATATTTTTACATTGTAGACAATCTCACTCTCCCAAAACTCTCCTCCAATTAATCTTTAACTGAATTTTCATAGAATAATATAGAAATCAAAACAGTTTTTTTTAATGATCTATCTTGAAATTCCATTAAATATATTTCAAAGATTTTTATTTCTATCACTAGCCTTAACAAAAATAAAATACGAAATCCACGAAAAAAGTATATACAATTAAAATATTTTCAGGTCATTTCAAAGTTATTATGCACTCAATATAAATAGGTTTTTAAAAAGGTCGGCAGAGCATTTGTGATGCCCCTAGTGTTGCAAGCGTCCATAGGCGACGGTGACTGCTTACCATCAGGCAGGCCGTAAGCCTTTTTGCTACCGTTGTAGTATAAAACATATATATATATATATATATTGTATGTAATAAATTATAGTTTACAAATCTATAAAATCACGCTTTTAAACGCTACGTCCCACAATTTTAAAGTCTGTAATATCGTCGAAAATATCCATTCAAATTAGAGGTTCCCAAAGGTTTTATGTGTCGTAGATCCTGATATTGAATGCCTACATCGCTCAACTTACAAAAATTTACACAAACAAGTTTGGGAACCTCTGAGCTATACGAAAGAATTCTTAGAGTTATTCAACTAAACTGGCGGCGCCCGCAGGACCAACGCCTCCCCTGGCGCCAACGACAGCTCGTCTTCCACGATGACGTCACTGGAATGAGATTGCGAACCGTTAAATCCCCGAGGACCCTCAGCTTGTGCGTCCCTAATTGGCAATGATTCTGTTTAGTGTCACGGTTGTTTGGTTGTCTAGTAGACACTTTATTAATTTTTATATACTTATATAAATCTTATTATCTTCTTATCTTCTTATCTTCATTCAGGACGTATTTTTTAGCTGATAAGAAGAAACTTATCAGCTTCATCATAAGTAATAACAACATTTACAATAAATTATATCGTTACCATACAACGTACGTATGTGTTTACAATTTATATATATATATTGTAAATTTGTAAATATATTATTGTTGTAGTATTATTGTTATTACTTATGATAAAGCTGATTAGTTTCTTGCTGTCGTCTCTTGCCGTCTACTGCCGATATTTGAACGTGACAACGTCTATTACATGGTAATTTTCACTGGGTGCAATGAAATTATTTAAAATAAAGTAATGTATAACATTTATATTTTTATTACGTTGCCGTGTGGCGTCAGATCGGCCGTTACGCCGTTCGTGGACTCCGTGTGGCGTCAGATTCGGCCGTTACGGTGTTTTCGAGAATGACTCCACGCCGTACCAATTTAATAGACGTTGTCACGTCAAAAACATGTCCTGAATGGGTGGTAGGAAATAAAATTTGGACGATTCAAATGAGGTTTCTATAAAGTCATATTCGAATAAAGTTAATTTTGATTTTATGTATCTATATATTATATAAGTATATAGACATCCTTATAAGTACACGGAATCTTTCTAAATACAAAGAAATTTGAGGTGTGATAGAAGACGTAGTGTCAAAAATCGAAAAGGATGGACGAAAGACAGACGAATGACGAAAGAAACTTATAAGGAAATATGAATGGACTAGTTGGTAGGGGACGACCTAGACAAACATACTTGGACCAAATAGGTGTTATACTAAGTGACTATCTAAATGATCACAGTATTTGGGAATAGGGACACTATTCATAGAGCCATGTTTGGTAACAACATTATTTATAATATTGTATTATTTTTATATGTGTATGTAAACATACATACGACTGTAATCGTATTAGGTATGATTGTATCTTATACTATATTGTAATTTTATATATATTATTATAATTATTAACATTGAAAAGAGGAGATAAAAAATAGACCTTCAGAGTTTCTTGCCTGTTCCTTCGAGAAGGCTCTCCCCAATTTCCGAACAGGTGTCGGAGTCAGTATATTTCTTCCTTATTCGTACGTACGGACAGGTTTGTTTTTTGTTTTTTTTTATTTAAGCTTTTTTTTGTTTTGTTTGTTGACGTCAGTAAGTGCCTGTAAAGGTCTATGTTGAATAAATATTATTTTGATTTTGATTTTGAAGATCAGGTCAAGAGTACCCGTAACCGACGAGGGTGTTTATGTTATGTATATATTTATGTGAGGTAAATATGTTTTTTTCGTGTAAAAGTTGAGTGGTTAGTACACCGGTTTCAAGCTGTCGCCGTCTCTGAGGCCCCGGGTACGAATCCCGGTGGGAACAGATGTTTGCGCGATAAATTTGAGCATTTCTATCTTAGTCTCATGGTTGTATATATATATTGCTATCAAATATATTTATATATGTATGTACCCTTACCCTTTTTTTTTCTTTTCTTTTTTTGTTCCCCTGAGGAAAATGCATTAAGTTGCATACCCCGGCTGTGGCGAGCCGGCGGTTATGTGGGGCTCTCCTCCCCAGAAGGGGGAGGCCTACCTACTAAAAACCTCAGGGATGGCCTTCGTCAGGCATGTAGGGAGCCCCCGGGAACACCAAGCCACTTCCGGGAACCCCCAGCCTCCGCTCCCCCGCCGATACAGGGGAGCCCCTCCTCGGGGGAGGCTACACTACCTCCCCCGACGACACCCCCCGGCCACGGAAGGGGCGTGGTCCATCCCGGGTTGCCGTAGCGGTCGCGACTTCCTCGCGACCGCCGGCGACCTGCGGCGGCGCCGCAGCTGTGCTACCAAGCCCGGCGCCCCCTTCTTCGAGCGGGATCGGCCATCTCCTGACCCCGCTCGGCGGCCTCCTTCTGGAGCATCACTGCTTCACAGAAGGAGGCTACAGCCCTCCAACCTCCTTCGTCCGCCAGCATTGCCGCAATCAATGCCGGCGGAGACAAATCTCGCCCGATTTCTGCGACCAAGACTCGGCGCTCGGAGGCCCACGCGGGGCACTCCGCCAGCGTGTGCTGGGCCGAGTCGAGGTCGGATGCGCAGTGGTGAATGTACCCTTACCCTAGATCCCATAACGCAAGCCTTCAGAGCTTACTTTGAGCTAGGCTTAGTGCTAATTTTCAGAGCTTACTTTGAGCTAGGCTTAGTGCTAATTTTCTATTAAACAGAAAACCTTTGAGCTGTAGCAGAATACAAGCGCTTTGCTCACATACTGTTGTGATTAAATTTTAAGTAGTGATTGAGTTGCGAATCTTTAACACTTCTGCAACGAATACAATTTAGTTTGCATTGAGTTATACTTAAGTTTATATAATTTTATGATTTTAATTATGTTTGTGTGGTGAAAACGTATATAAATTAAGATCTATCTATATTGATACTGTATTAGTATTGATTTGAATTTCATTAAAACTCAAGAACTTAGATGTTTGCTCATTAAAAACCTACGTAATTAATCCATCAGTTTACGGCGCGAGAAAAAGCTTTTAAGCGATGAAGAAAAGGCAAAAATCTCGTATTAAACTTAATTAAAAGCCTTCTACCCTCCGTCATTAAATTATTTTGTTGCCGTGTTATTTTTATCGTGGTCTTTGGATATTATTATTTAACCAGGGTTAGAAAGCAGGGCGTAAGTTCTGTTTTCTCAGCGCCTTCCTTGCCATTTAATGCCATCCGTTCGTTATCATAATATCATATCACGACGACTTGATGGGATTTACCTAATAATAATTTGACCATGTTACTTTTAACTTAAACATTTTTATATACCTATTAATATTATAATAATATTAATAATAATAAAGCTGCAATGTTTGTTACTCTTTCACGTAAAAACTAGATTTTATCTGCGTCTGTATTTCATTACGCAGCAATATTGACGAAACTCGTTCGCTGTCTGATCGATAGGATCAGGGGCACGATTCTCATGCAATAGAAAAAAGTTCACATTCGTAAAAAAGTTCGAAGTTCGAATTTTTTTCGAATGTAACACAGTTAGTCTATTCTGAGAAGTTCACAATCGAACTAGTTCGCATGAACGTCATTCGAACAAAACGAGTGATACGGACCAGTAGAAGTGGATATTCGAATACGAATTTAAATCAAAGTTTGATTGGATATACTTTTTGTTTGTGTTGATTTGACTTTACATAGGAAATGGACGAATTTATTGTAGATTTTATTTATAATTTAGTTCAAGAGTTAGAGGCAGCGAATGCAGAACCGCCGCGACGAAGTGTTTCAGCAAATGTAGGTCCATTTGATTTGAGTAATGCAGAGTATATTAAACATTTTCGATTAAATAAGAACCTTACATTAGAACTCATCCAAATGTTTCAGCCAGCGATCACGCATTGACTTATTAAAAACAAAGGTAGGCAAAATAAAAATAAAAAATATATATATATATGTTTATATATATTAATTTCTCGTTTGAAAATTGTTTACTAAAAAACTTAAGAGTTTTAAAATTCAAGTGTCATATTAATAAAATAATATATTTTTATAAGTAATATTTACGTATAAAATCTATTAGTAGATGAAGCAGTAACAGCGTTTTTATAAACGCTTAATAATTACGTAATTTATTATTCAATCTATACCCGACGTACTATTTCGAATAGTAGGTAATTGTTCTATGGGATGTAAAAAATTCGTATACGAATTCCTCCGCTCTACTGAAAAGTTCGAATGTTTCGTTTATCTCGTATTCTGAGCACCCATAGAACAATTACTATTCGAAATAGTACGTCAGGTATAGATTAGATAATAAATTACGTTATTATTAAGCGTTTATGAAAACGCTGTTACTGCTTCATCTAGATACTAATAGATTTTATTCGTAAATATTACTTATACGATATACATATATTTTGTAACTTTTAATGCTTACCCCGGCTTTCTTGAGGAATGTATACTTGCTGTGTACACGGTAGCTGGCAGCTTCAAATGGGTGACTCTGGACAAACTGATTGTATCTGCAACATCTAGCACGTTGAACAGTAGAACCAGTGTATCGTGTGTCCGTAGAGTTCGTACTAGGAACAAGGTCTTGTCTGATAACGCTTTTATTTCGTAAGCGCCATGAGAAAGAGTCTTTTCTTTACGTAGAGCTGTCAATGCTTGGTAGACCTGAAAGATGGTATTATGTTAATAAACTAATATTATTAAGAGGAATGATTTGTTTGTTTGTTTGCATGAGATAGGCTCTAAAACTACTCGATCGATTTAAAAAATTCTTTCAGTCTTGGAAAGCTACTGTATCTTCAATAAATATAGGTTATATTACATTTTCTAAAAGTTTGAGATTCATACTAAATCTCCCGTAATATAATCCAAAGTGTGGGAAAATTACCAAAAGCTTTCTTACATTGCGCTGCGAAAGCTATTGATTATAGAACAAAATAATATTCTATATCTTTACAGAACATATCATTAAATATGACGACAGCATATGTCTGACCTTATGTTACAGTTATGTCACAATAAGTGTTTATTTTCATTTTAAGAAATATGTATATAGAAATGCCACAGCTATAAATGCTCTTATATTTATACTTTGGTATAAGTCCTTATCAAAATAAATGACTTCATATTTAAGTCTGCTTCAATACCATTACATGACTTTTTGAATTATTCCATTCGTAAGATATCACAAGTGTAAAAATGTATTGTTACGAGCTGGGGTCAGTAAATCAAACGGCGGTCTACCAAAACACTGAACTTTTATTAATTACCACACTAACAGTCACTAATCACTTTACTGAAAGCACTGAAAGTCACTTCAATATCACTTCTTAGATGTTTTCGCACTGTATCGCAAAACAATACTCTCTTCCCGGCGGCCGGACACAGCCTTATATAGTCCCCTAAGGCACTTGCCACTCTTGCCAGAACATTCGCGGACACACTCGAATGTGTAGTCCAATACATAAGCGCGTAGGAATGATGTCGCACGTTCGAGACGTTTCGAGTATAACTGTCTCTTCCTTGTGCTATCCTTGTCACACAATACTCGAATATTCCCGTACTATCTTTCTCGAATATTCTGAGTTTGTCTATCTCTTTCTAATGATGTTTTCTTATTCTAATACTTCTCGAATCAAAATCAAAATCAAAATCAAAATAATATTTATTCAACATAGACCTTTACAGGCACTTATTGACGTCAACAAACGAATGTTCCAACTATATCTGTCTCTTTCTACTATTGCTATCTCTTTCACTCCTATTGAAATTTATGTCCTTTTACTGAAGTGGGCTTAATGGCTCATAAGGGGTCCTGAAAACGCCTGAAAACGGGTTTTCGGGTTATTGCGGCGTTGGATAGAGGGTAGCCTGAAACGTACTGAAAACATGTTTCAGGCGCCTGAAAACTACTGTAACTTGGGTGTAATTTAGATTTTTTAGTATGTGAAAGAGCTACTTCTGAAACGGCCTGCTGAAAACGTTTCTAAGTCACAGAAAATCACTTTTGAAGTTTTACTAAGCCACCGGCGTAACAGTATGTTATTTGAAAAATGTCGCATGGTCGCCGCTCACGCCGTTCGGTTAGGCGGCACCATAATAATAATAGGCGATGTAGGCGTTCTTCATTTTACTCTTTTTAATGACTCCACCCAAAAACGAGAAAGTGTGTATGGGAGAATGTGTGTGGGCGTGTAAAAAATTATAACATGTATAATGTTTATTTAACGCCCGTGCGTTTTTTTCTACAATTAATATCTTATACTTAATATTCACTAAAATCAAAAATGATCCCAATTATTTTACCTTAAAATGGCTTCTGTCATCTTCTTTCTGTTTCTTTAAGTTTATTTCTTGGTAATCTTGCGCAACTGGAAGCCAAGTTGACGTGTTTTTCGAAAAACCGGCACTCGTGCTGTCGTCCCAATGGTATGGTGTTCTTGCTGGGTCTCTGGAATATAGGTGGTATGTTTCATTGTCTCCGCGATTGCATGCTTCCACGTCAACAGTGTCTTCCCAGCTGACGTATCCGTCCCTCATGCCGATCTCTTCACCCTGATATGTGACTGCAACACCGGGTAACAACATGTTCAGAGAATTTAAGCCGTCGATCATGTTTACACGGAAACGTGTAGGCATTCTATTGTTGTCATGATTCCCAAACTGTAAATAGAAAAATAAAGTATGAAATTGACTGTATTAAAAAAAGGAAATTAATGGCCGTTTTCACCAACCTTGCATTAGCTTAGGTGACTCCTAAGTGACATGCTGTCACTTTTTATATTAACTGAAAAGAGTGAGACAGCATATCTCTTAGGAGTCGCCTAATCTAAGGCAAAGTTGGTGAAAACGGCCATAAGTCCAGTTAGTAGCATTTAAAACACTACATTTGCACTACGGAAGCTGTCACTGCTGCAAGCTGACAGTAATATTATAAAGAGGAAAGATTTGTATGTTTGTATGTAACGAATAAACCCAAAAAATACTGGACCGATTTGAATAATTCTTTTTTCATTAGAAAGCTACATTATCACAGAGTAACATAGGCTATATTTAGTACTAGATTTTCCGCTTATATTGCAAAAACCCTGGCTGAACCCTATGAGATAGACCAAAATAATGTACTACAGTATTGTCTACCTTAAAATCTTCAACAAAAAAGTCCGCGATGGTATATGTCTATTTCTTAGGGATAACCCACCATAACCATTCTTTCATTGCACCCGTGCGAAGCCGGGGCGGGTCGCTAGTATGTGATACAACGGCTGTCTTAAGGTCGAGAATAAGCGATATAAAGGTATGTTTGATATACGTCAAATACTGCATCAAAAGAATGGTCAAATACATGAAAGAAAAAAAAAAGAAATCTATTTTATTTTAACTTTACACGACAGTAGTCAAGTAAAATAAATGATACAGAGAATTTATATTTACAACCGATAAATTGTAGGTATACAGTCGTTTGATTTCAAAACTACGGCAGCTCAGTACAAGCAGCTTTCAAGGCAATTAGATTTCTGCTGTACGCAGTGGTGACATCAGGTTTCGATCGTGAAAAAAACGTAAGTCAATAAACAAAATTTCAAATTTTAACGGGGCTCCCTTCGCTAAAACTTAACTATTAAAGCTAAAATTACTTACATCTAATTGTAAATGTGATATGAAATATAAGTGCATTCGAGCGAAGGTCGGAATACAACTGAACGCAGCCACTTAGCGTGACATTGACAACGAAGATAGAGAAAGAATTGAAATAATGCAAGATACGATAAGATACAAGACATGGCCTAAAGGACTAGAATCCAGGCCAGTAAAGCATCTCAAAAAAAAGTGACATTGACAGTGACAGACAGACGCTTGTTTTGTCTAATGACAATTTTATAATGAATTTTAATTAAAATCCGCTGAATTTTATAATTAAAATTCAGCGGATTTTTAAAACTCATACCTATTGCTTATTATATAATTTACAATCTGTGTACGTAATCTTAAATATAATGATCCTGTTTCGTAACTCGTAGTTAATGTATGCCGTGGCAACCTTTTATAATATAGTTTTAAGTATTATAGTGTCCGTGAACATTGTGTTATAGACAGAACATAGGGTTATATCGAAAAAAAGGGATAAAGGGGTTGAAATAGAGGTTGAAAGTTTGTATGGGATTTATTAATTTTAACAGATAAAACCATGAAACTTTATATTTAAGTACTTGATAAAAAATCATTAAACATTTGTTCTAGCATTTTTGAAATTTCGACCAGCTAGGGAGTGAAATAAGGGTTAAAAGTTAGTATGAAAGTTCGTCAAATATCACGTCATAAGAAACAAACAATCGTTTGTTCTAGCATTTTTAGCAGTGTGGGGGTGAAATAGGGGTTGAATTGAAGATAAGACCATGAATCTTGGTACGTAGGTCTAATAGGATGTGCAGAGTTTTTCTACAAACGGAATTCCCGAAATTCGAACGGAGCGAATTCGGAACGGGAACTACAAAGCCGTGGCTGGCCCCTGTAAGAGTCTCTTAGACATAAGGGACCAGAATTGACAAAAACTAATTTCACGCGGGCGAAGCCGCGGGCGGAAGCTAGTACTATATAAATATCTTTGTTGTCTAAACATCTATGTGGTGGAGGAATAATAAAAAGAAAAATACATACCTACCGTCTCTGTACTACTAATCATAATACGAATGTGGAATTAATATAAGGAGTTAATATAAAATATGTGTCTTTGTGTCTTAAACATAAATGTTGGGAAATAACAATAAAAAAACAGATACATTTATCAAAGAAATTCAATAAAACCAGCAAGAAAGTGATAGAGATTATATCGCACTCCCGCGCCACTGTCACTTTTGCAAAAAATTTAAAAAACCGGGCAAGTGCGAGTCGGGCTCGCGCACGTAGGGTTCCGTACCACAATACATCTAAATAAATGTCACACACTCTATTATCGTAAGTAAAAAAAAATTAGATCTAAGTATTTGATATGAATTTCAACTTGATAGCTCTACGCGTTCATGAGGAAAAAAGTAACAAGTTTATATTTATTAAAAAAAAATATTTTGTAATGTAACTAAAAATTTAAGGATTTCGGAATTTTTCCTTTATGTGTGCTATAAAACGTTGCTTCATGCCAAATTTCAAGATTCTAGGTCGACTGGAAGTACCCTTTAGGTTTTGATTCCCTTGCGAGTACTTGCGAGTTTCAAAATATGCAGCTTAAATTGCTGTTTCTTTTGATTGCGTTGACATAGAAGTTTGATTTTGTTACAGCTTAAAGGTATTATAGACCTGAGTATTTGGTATGAATTTCAATTTAATACCTCTACGCGTTTATGAGAAAAGGGGTAGTAAGTTTAAAATTATTAAAAAAATATATATTATGTGATGTAACTAAAAATTTATGGTTTTTGTAATTTTTCCTTTATTTATGCTATAAGACGTTGCTTCGTACCAAATTTCAAGATTCTGAGTTCACGGGAAGCACCCTGTAGGTTTTGATTCCCTTGCAAGTATCGAAAATTTGCGGCATAAACGGCTGTATCTTTTGATTACGTTGGCTTAGAAGTTTGATTTTTTCACAGCTTCAAGGGACAGTAGACCTGAGTAATTGATATAAATTTCAGCTTCATACCTCCACGCGTTCCTGAGAAAAAGGGTCTTGACAGACGGACGGACAGACGGACAACAAAGTGATCCTATAAGGGTTCCGTTTTTTCCTTTTGAGGTACGGAACCCTAAAAATGAGTTAAATATGTAATAATTATCCTAGAGCACCCTTTTACTTGATAATTATTTATCTAAAATTAAACTTAAAAGTTGACGTTTTAGTATGAGAAACTTATCTCGCCTATATCTCCTAATGTCATTCCAAAAACATTACTACATTTTCGCAAAAGTGACAGTGTCGCACCGTAGCGGGGGTGCGATATATATAATTATAAATGAGAATTCTCAAATTGTAAATACGGTAAGTAAAGTCTGTACTTACCACCCAATTGGCCACTCCTTCAAATGGCATGTAAGTGAGCCACTTCAGGATGATGTAGACGAAATCCCGAGCGTTAGATTTACTGGAGAGGTCTGTGATAAAATCGAAGTTGAAAGGGAAGTGGGACCCGTTTGTACCTTTGTCATTGCCGTAGTAAAGCATTGTCATACTTATGTTAGCGTATCCTTCAGTGAAAAGAACTCTGAAAACAAGGTTTTAAGATATAAATTTGCATATTTTTTTATTATAGTGTAAATTAATTTTGTGGGTAAAAACGTTACCTTGAGTCACCGCCATTCAACTCACTATATTCATCAGCAAAATCCCTCCATTCATAAACAACGTCGTATAGTTCAATTAAATCCTTAGTGTATAGAGGAATGGTGTAACCTAACTGGTGAGACTCGAACTCAGCGAGACCACTAAGAGGATCGTCTGGATATCTGCCTTCATGGTCTTTGGGATCAGCTTCGATTAGGTAAGGCAAAGCATCAACTCTGAAACCATCAGCGCCTTTGTCCAACCAGAATTTCATGATATTCAACATTTCATTCTTGACTCGACTATTTCTAAAGTTGAAGTCTGCTTGTTCGACGGCGAATTGATGAAGATAATATTGTTGGCGCTTTTCGTTCCATTCCCACGCTGAGCCACCAAATTGACTGACCTGTGAATAGCAGTGATAGAGAATTTACTACTTACTATTAGTGTTATTATGATTTTCAATGGACAGTCGATGTAAGTCGAAATTAAGTCCCAAGTATCCAAAGATTCCCAGGACTTTAGAAGGAATATAAGCAGTTCTAGCTGTTGGGCACAAGTTATTTTTAGTGGACTGTATTTTGTAGGTCTTGTGAATCTGGTTGCTTATTAAATGATACGAGTAATAAAACTGTGTTATGTCTTTTCTAATCACTTCACTGTATTCAAAGAACTTAAACAGAAATTATACAATACAAACGTATATAGAGTGTCGTGCAAGTAAAGTGGCAGACAACCAACTGGGGCGAGAGGCGAAGAAGGGATACATTCACAGAATATAAAAATTAAAACTTATATGTTGTCTGTGTTGCCAACACTAGCCACTATCGAATATAGAAAGTAATTTTCTATAAATATTTATATATAAATAAAAATAAGCATGCCGTGCCGTTCCAACGCACAGGCTGCAAACAATTAAGAAATGCATAGTCTTTTACATCACAGTTTTGCCTTTTCAATTGTAATACTCCTATGAAAAACTGGTTGTTATACTGTTAAGAATTACTTAAATGTTTTGGTTGAAGTAAATACCACAATGAAACTATAGCTTTTAATATTGTTATGAATGTTGGGTTTAGACTATTTATCTGAGACTAGCGTTAAATTGACGACTCTGTAAAAATACAGAGAGAAGAAATAGTCCTTTCTGGTTTGTTTACTAAAGTCTGATTATTAATTCACTGGAGTAAACTGACAGATGCTAATGTCACATTGTAAAATTATGCTGCCATATTTATCGTACTAGTGAGGTGACCTGCAAATATAATTGGATAAATTGAATAAATCGATAAGGACTTCACCCTTTGTTGTTATTCAGATCACTCACACATAGTCAGTAACAACGTTTATTAAAAAAAGTACTCAATTCATTATAATATAGGTACATGAATTCTATCAGATACAAAAAATGAAATTCAATCACTTGCTAGCGTTCCCGAACTATGCGTTCAGTTAATCAGTAAATCAATTTTTTGAGCTATAATTATTCGAACATTTGGAAGTACTTTAATTATTGCAATCTTTTTAAAAGAAAAATACAGATTCAACCACTGTGTAATATTAGTTATTTATATTAGTAGTTAATTACAATATTACGGACCGTTTTATAATAAATGTCACTGACAGCGACGACGACAGTGATAAAATTATGTCTGACGATGACGAATAAAAATCTATCCATTGAATATTTTTGTTTCATTTCATATATATAATTCGAGTAATTACGCCATTTCAAAGTTATCACCTATTTGCCCTAAAGGTACCATGCTAATATTATTACATCGATTAAACAAAATTGGATTAAGATTTCTTAATAAAGTAAATAAAATGAGTAATGTGATTTGAGGACGGAATGAAATTGAAGGAATGAGTTTGATTTCAATATTCTAGTCACAACACTATTTTCTGTTCATCATAAAGTGGTAACACCGTAAACGTCAGTTTACTCCAGTGAATTAATGATTAGACTTTAGTTCTTGTAGTACAAGGTCTCCTGTTATAGACTTGTGAACAAGTGGCGTAGCATTTTCAAATCTTTGATGTTGATTTTAGCAATTTAACGATATGTAAGGTACTTCCTTAGTAAAAAAATTTACTCAGTAAATAATTTTATTTCTGACTAGCTGATACCAGCGACTATGTCTGCACAGAATTAGTATATACGAGAATAGCTCACAAATATTAGATAGATAGATTTTTTCCAACTTACTTGACACTTATCATCATATTTAAGACAATTCATTAAATATTTCTTTAAATCGTAGCCTATATGTTATTCTGAATCTGATTTCATTAAAATCCAATCAGTAGTTTTTACGTGAAACAGTAACAAACGTTACTGTCACGTAAAAACTACTGATCTATCTATCCGTTTCAATATTCTCTTATCCGTACAAATTCGCGTTTATGATGTTTATAGGACAAATTTAATTACCCAGTTAGACGGAGGCATTCTATTGTTGCTGTCTTCTGGATCCACCCACAGCGGGTCAGCCCATATGAAGAAGTCCTCGTAATCTTGTTCACGTGCCACTGACTTCTTAAAGTATTCAGATTCTGTGCTCGCATGATTCGGCACGAAGTCTAATAGGACTTTAACACCTGTAACGATTGGACAACAATCGTTTTTGGTTTTGTAATAATAATAATAATATAATAATAATAATTTATTTATTATTAACATTGGTCATGTACATATACAAAGATCTTTGATATAAATAAAATTATAGTAAATATTAAAATACCTGAACTAGGTTAAACCTGTGTTTCAGGCGAATAAATGCTTACATGCTAAATTGCATAGGTATAAACTACAATGTATAATCACAATAAATCTTAATAAGTTTCATAATAATCATACCTAGTGATGACTAACAAATTAACCTAATCTGAGTAATATAATAGTAGCGCACTATTTATATACTTATATCTAAGTTTGTTATAACTAAGTGATAAATAAACTACTTGATAGAAAATATCGAGAACATAATATCTATTTACAGACTGCAAGTAACTCTTCTGTCTCTTCGTAAGTTAAGTTTTGAATGTGGTTGTACAGGATTTGTTTACAATTATAGTAATTTAAATCATATATTTTTAAAACTCTATTTAACTTATTATAAAGAAAAGGACCAAGACATGAAAAAAATCTATTTGTAAATTTATATTTTGAGGTAAAATTCCTATAGCAGACGATATCTTTCCGCCTTATACTATTAATATTTACATTATAGGCAAGAGCAGTATGTTGTTTTAATACTGAGTGCATTATAAAAAGCTGGCGGAATGTAATGTCTCGGGTACGACTAACTAGTGTCTGCGATTTCGTTTGCACAGATGGTAGATTTTCCTACTAATTTGACACTTATCGTTAAATTTTGGGACAATTCGCACACAGAGAGCGTGTTTCTTCGAGTTTATAACATATGCAGGGATTACTTACTCGAACTGGAGGCTTTCATAAGACGTAAAATTTTGTGATTTGTCTTCAAACTATCTTGGATCTTATTAATCTTAAACAAGCGATAATCGTTAAATAGATCTGATTATATTCAATATGGACAACGGTATCGTGGACGATTTGTATCATAGTTGAGTTGTTTTTTTTTTTAATATGATACGTAATCAAATTGTAGATAATAAATACGGCGTATTTTATCTGATGAAAATTTCCCATTAAATTGAAATACCTTAATTTAGTTTATTGATTAATTTTTGTGATTTTAGTAAATATGATGGGTTTTTTATAAATGAAATGAACTAAAGGGTGAATAAATTATAAGATGATAAGCAGAGGAAGACATGTCCGCCGACCTCAAATATAATTGGGAACAGGACAAGAGAAAGAAGTAAAAAAAGATTCAAAACAAAATATCCTTTTACTATTGGTACTTCATTCTAAGAATAAACATTAATTTGAGTCGTTGTACAGTTTTTATTTAAGTTCTTATTGTCGTGTCGCATTTTTATGGTAATGGGCATCATATATTTCTTAATATTTTAGCATTCTCCTATTTTAGAAATTACCGGGGGGGGACACTTTGCCATTTTATCTTATATTTATATAGTATCTCTCGCGCAAACATATAAATTATGAATAGGTCTTCAAAAATATCATTTTTGAAGACCTATTAAAATATTTTCATTTTGAAAATATTTTTTTTTAGTTACAGTTCTAAATATGGGGGAATCCTAAACTTTAATGTTATTTTTGTGTGCAAATCTTAGTGCGGTTCTTCTTACAGTTAAGGAAAAATGAAGCTGTGACATACTGACAGACAGACATAACGAATTCATAAAAGTCCCGTTTTTTCCATTTGGCAACCTTAAAAAGGAACTCTGTCATTATTTTAATGTAACTTAAACTTACCTAGTGAGTGGGCTTCGGTCAACAATATTTCGAAGTCCTCCATGGTTCCGTACTCATGGTGAATGCTGTAAAAGTCGCTGATGTCATAGCCGAAGTCGATCATAGGCGAGGTGAAGATCGGGGACATCCAAATGGCGTCAACGCCAGCGTCCTTGAAGTGCTCCAGTTCGCTGATGATGCCTGGAATTATGGTGACCAAAATTGGGTAGACGACAATTTTTTAAATTTTGTATATAATAAGAGTACTCTTTTAAGTGAGAAATATTGTAGAACCAACAGTACACCTGCGCCTATTACTTTTGAAGATACATCGCCATGTTTGCGGCGCTGTCGCGGGTCGCTCAAAAACGCTCCATACTAAAAGCACTGCAATTGTGACGTCATAAATCAGTAATCTCGCCTAATTTGTATGAGCGTATAAACAAATTTTAAAATAACTTTGTTATTTGTACGTTTATAGGTATACTTTCTATATAAAAAAATGTTACATTTAATGTGAGAATGCTAGAAAAGTGTTCGTTTCATTAAAATTACGTAAATAATAATTGCTCATTTATTAGAAATCTAAAAACAATATAAATTAATAATTTAACTGATATTTCTATATTGATATACTTTCATGAGATATAAATTGCTCAAATCAGATAATTATAGTATAAAAACGGCCATAATCAGTTGTAGTCGTCTACCCTGTTATTATAAGCTGCTTAAATAATATAGAAATCCTACTAATATTATAAACATGAATGTTTGTATGAATGGATGTATGGAATGGATTTTAATGAAACTTTACAATAATACAGCTCATACATCAGAATAACACATAGGCTACAATTCATCGGGAGGGACCACGAGGGCGTCGTCGGTGGAGGAGATCGGGGGAGGTTGTCTCCCACGAGGAGGGCTCCCCTGGATTATCGCAGGGGAGCGGAGACTGGGGGTTCCCAGAAGTCGCTTCACATTCCCGAGCGCTCCCTACATGGAAGGAAGGCTATCCCTGAGGTTTTTAGTGGGTAGGCCTCCCCCTTCTGGGGAGGAGAGCCCCACATAACCGCCGGCCCGCCACAGCCGGGGTATGCAATTTAATGCAATTTAATGCATTTTCATCAGGATAACAAAAAAAAGAGGCTACAATTCATAAAAATATACGCCACGCTAATATAGCACCTAATAAGCACCAGTTAGTATCTTTATAAATTGTAGACTTTTTTTTACGATGTGGAATCCTGTACGTCGCTTACATCTTGATTTGGTCAATCAACAGACGTGTCCGGGATTCGTGATGTCCTGTTTGTCCATAGTTGGGGTTATCCAGGGACTGGGCAACCCCATTACTGTAGACAACCCCAGGAATGCCCGACCAGGTTTTGGGTCGGGTCTTAGCGCCTTCAGAGGATTAACCTGGGCATAAGATGGACGATGGACGGAGGGCCTGTAACAGCGTGCATCAGGAGACACCTTAGCACGCAGGCTCACCTCGCTCGGTCATGGAGAACGGGTGTCATAGACCGTCTGCGCCGGAGAAGAGCGGCGTAACGATAATTTTCACGCTCCCTCTCCGCTGCCTCCTTCTGCGATATTACATTCTCGCAGAGAACAGCGTCTGCCTTTATAAATTGAGCCTATGTGTGATTCTTAGTTTTTTTTCTGCTACAAGTAATCGTTGTTATTAGCAATCACTTTTTTACTACGAGTTTGCTAACGTTTTTGATAGCTCGCACTATTCCTGGAAAAAGGAAGTACGTGATTTTCACCTACTTTTCAGGAGCTTAAAAAAACTGTCCTATATTTTTATTATGAGGTCTAGAAAAAAGTTTCAAAGAAATAATCGCAGGTCACAGTTGCCTTCAACTACACGTGTTATTTAATCTAGGAACAGATTGATGTACTTCGAGATAATCTAAAAAAACACGGTAACTTTATTCCACGAAACACATCGCATATTTGCAGGGGTAACTACAATTATTGCTTTTTAGTTATGTATTTTGAAATATATGAACTAATTTAACTCTACTTACAGCTTTGTACTCTCTTATATTTCATTATAATCTAGAGTTGTAAGTATAATCACGTTGTTAATTAACGGAAAATCCTTTTCTGTACATAGAGTAATTAGAATTACACAATAGCCCTAGATTGTAATACAGGAACAAGTAATTATGTATATTTGCGTTATAGATTTTCTTGTAAATCTTTTTTTTTAATTTATGTAAACATAATTATGACTTTATCTGCGGGATAATTCTAAAACGAATAACTGTAAATATGCATACCCCTATTTTATGCTGGAATTTTATGTTTTTTAAAGTCGCAAAATTTTTGTATTTTTGCATTTATTCCTTCATTTTTGTAAATAGCTTCACGAGATTTTGACAGAAGATGTAATGATCGCTTTATTTACGTAATAAAACATTTTCGACGCAAGTTTAGTTTACGACTTTTTTACACGGGTAGTGCGAGCTGTTAGACGTACAGTAAACTACAGAAATCGTGTCAGTTTAGTATGAATGAACAGTACAATTAATATCCGCTAGGGGCGCTGTACAAAGTTTTCATACAAAAATTGACGCAAACGAATGTAAACTCATGGCGGCTACGCTGGCCTTTTAGAGGTGCCGTGCGCATTGATTCCCCGCCTCATTACGTTTTTGCGAGGCGCACAAAACCACCGGAAGTTATTAGCGTTATTTTCATAATTTAGTCCAACAAATTGTCGTAACTACCCAAGGTTTACCCACGTGCATTGTAAACGCTGTTGTTGTGAAGTGAAACATCAACGGAAATTACCGATGGCGTAGTAACAGAATAGATTCGCTCTATGTAAACCATGTCACGTTTTTATTGTATTTTGACCTATTTGATAGAAATGGGTCTACGAATTTCTTATGGAAATATATTTTACATTAAGAAAAGGAGATGTCCCATATTGGTTTATAGTAACTAACTCGGGTAAATTTGATATATTTAGATAGAAGGCTCTAAAAGAAAGTAATCGCCGTAAGTCATGTTATTTTCAAGACCCCCGATTTTTAATAATTCGTATTCTAGTATAATAAAAAATGAAATATCTTTAATGCAATAATTACACATTGCTTAAAAAAAATATCAACAAGCCTTTTAAAAATCTAAATACATACATAATTGCTTTAATGAACCGAATATTTCTAATTTTGAGAAGTTTTTAACTAACAAAATATAGGGACTGCTATGTTACTTAATGTATGTTATCTAGAGCCAGAAAAAAATATTAATAAAAAATCAACTGACAAGTCAGACACCTGCTGTCAATGTCATAGTTTTGATTTTATGATTATGATCAGACCAGCAATAGTATATTAATCTGTGACATAGAGTAAGATACCGGTAGTCACAGATTAATAAAAACATCATTAAGGTGTTGCCATATGAAATATTTCTTATAAACATGTTTTATTTATTAAAAATAATTGGGAGTGGTAAAAATATTTCTTTTATTTGTTTCATACTTCATATTTTTTCGGCTTTCAATTTAATGTAGTTTGGTGTTTGTTAGTTGACGCTGATCACAAAAAACCAACCTCCTTGTAATAAGAGGACATCTCCTTTGAGGGAAAATAGAATTTAACAAACGAGTAATTTTTTGCTGTGTATGTCATTGAAGTGATTTAGGGATTGGATCTCTTTTCCATCTCGAGAGGAAAGGCTGAGAATCCTCATGGATTGGTTTCTATGAGGATTCTCAGCAACCAAGTGCCGTGGTGATCATGTCGAATTCTAGACAGATCGAGGCGGCTCGTTCAGAACGACTTACCGACTAAACTCAGCTTGAACCTTGGCGATAAAGACTCTATGGGTTGGATAGAGATGGATTGAAGCTTATACATATATATATATATTATATAGTATTATAACTACATAGTATAAAACAAAATCGCTTTCTCTGTAGGGACAGAGAAAGCGATTATAGGGATACATAGGGATGTATGCTTGAATCTTTAAAACTATGCAACGGATTTTGATGCATTTTAATAGATAGAGTGATTAAAGAGGAAAGTTTATATGTATAATAACTAGAGATCGGATAATCGGATGCATATTTACCTAAAGTTAGTTTTACACAAAGTATGGAAACGGCTTTTAATTTTTTTGTCAAATAAAAGTCCCGGGATTGCGGAATTGGATAGCCGGATGTTTATTTATTTACCTAATTTAGTATTTGACAAAGAATGGAACTGTCTTTTTATTTTATTTCCATAAATAAAAATCCCGGAATTCCGGTACTGTAGAACATTTTGGTAATGCAAAACTAGTCGGTAATATGAGCTTAAAAACGACGTTACATGAAGGTTAGTTTCAGTTCCCCGTGTAACGTGTAACAAAATGTATTTTAAAAAGCCGCTTCCATAATTTGTGAGCCAAAAATTAACTTTAGGTAAATATGCATCCGATTATCCGATCTCTAACAATAACATAACATAAGTACCCCACGTGTTTTGTTCAATAATACCAATATTTTAATTGATTACTACTTTATACTGCTTTATTTTATTGATCACTAGCGACCCGCCCCGGCTTCGCACGGGTGCAGTGAAAAAATGGTTATGGTGGGTTATCCCTAAGAGACAGACATATACCATCGCGGACTTTTTTGTGGATTTTTGTAAGTTGTACAATACTGTAGTACATTATTTTGGTCTATCTCGTAGGGTTCAGCCAGCGTTTGCAATATACGCGCAAAAAAACGTGCTTATTTACGACATCACATTAGAAACCTTTAAATTTATCAGTGTTTCTCTACTATATTATGCATTTATTATACATACAAACCTTCCTTAAGAATCACTCTATCTATTAAAAAAAACCGCGTCAAAATCCGTTGCGTAGTTATAAAGATCTAAGCATACATACGGACATACAGCGAAAGCGACTTTGTTTTATACTATGTATTGATTAAATCGAAATCAGCATTGGCCTTACATACAAATATTGACGTCTAAGCACATTTATGTGTATAAAAAAATACAGACTAGAAAAAAAGTAAATCAAAATTAAGTAACTACTCGTAGTAGTATGCATTTAAATCTCTTAATTTATAAAAAAACAGTTACGTCATTTTTTTAATTATGTTTTCTTTCGTTACTTATGAAACGAATGATAACACACCTTGCAAATCTCCGATTCCGTCGCCATCACTGTCCTTGAAAGAGCGAGGGTAGATCTGATAAAGGACGCAATGTTGCCACCAGGCTAGGTCGATCAGGCCCGGGGGGTCAGGCACTGCTTCTCGTGAGGCTAGCGCGGCCCAGGTGATGCAGCCTGTACATGATAAATAATATTGGTGCTAGTGAACGTTTGTAATGTTATGTAGTGTAGTCGATACAACAGGTAACGCCGCAACCTTTTTAGAGCAATATTTAAAAAAACTAGTAGACTAGTAGACTAGGGTAGACTTAATTTGGTCCAATTTAACCCCACAAAGACTCAAGTTTGCGCGTTCACTGCAAAAAAGCTCCCGTTTGTCGTGTCTCCTCGTTTTGAGAGCACTCCCTTAACCGCCTCAGCCGAAATTGGGATTCTTGGTATCGACATATCGAGCGTAGTTCAGTTCCGTGGTCACTTAGAGGGTAAGGCTAAACTAGCCTCGAAGAAGCTTGGTGTGCTCAATAGATCTAGGCGGTATTTACACACCGGCCCACCGTCTGCAACTTTATAAGGCATAGGTCCGGCCTCATATGGAATACTGTTCTCATCTTTGGGCAGGGGCGCCCCAATACCAGCTTCTCCCTCTAGACCGGATTCAACGGAGAGCGATTCGCATCGTCGACCACCAGGAAACTTCAAGTCGGCTTGACCCTTTGGCATTGCGTAGAGATGTAGCTTCTCTCTGCATACTTTATCGCATTTTTACGGAGAATGCTCAGAGGAATTATTTGGACTAATCCCTGCTACTACTTTCCGACATCGTTCCACGCGACAAACCTTCCATCCTCACCATCTCAATACTTGGCAGTCCACCACTGTGCGTTTCTCTAGAAATTTTCTGCCTCGCACAGCTAAACTGTGGAATGAATTGTCGCCTGCAGTGTTTCCGAACCGTTACGATATCCAAACTTTCAAGTAAAGAGCGTACTCCCATTTAAAAGGCCGGCAACGCGCTTGTGACTCCTCTGGTGTTGCGGGCGTTCATGGGCGGCGGTAATTGCTTACCATCAGGTGATCCGTCTGCTCGTTTGCCCCCTATCACATAAAAAAAAAAACATCCGTAAGGCATGAGTAAGCTGAGTGTGGCAAAAGCAGGATTAATGCAGTGGAAATTAGAGCTAAGGTACGAAGTAATTCAATAAGGATGACGCACGGGACAGATATTTTGTGTTATATGTACAAAAATTTGTTCCGGTTTGGGTGTTGTGCATGTGAGATTTCTGTGTTTGTGACCGCGTCCATGACACAGGATAAAAATCCTGGAGTGGGGCGACGTTTTTATTAAAAAAATATTTTAAACCAATAATTAAATAATCAATAAGATTTCTATTTACGATTTTGCTATTTCTATCAGCGACTATTAATATCAACGAACCACCGCCCTCCAAATAATTAAAATAAATAAAAAAATTATGGCACAGTCGAATTTCACTTTAGAAATCAAATATAATTACATTCGTAACTTCCATAATTCTAATTATCCTAATCCACAAAGTAATACTATTTTTGACAACAATTCTGTATTTATTTAAACTTTATAAATACTTATATTAATTACAACTTTGTAAATACTGTATACATATATATATATATGTACATGATTTAAAGAATTATATCTTGAGCCATACAGTGCGTGCTACCAAGGATATAATTATATCTTGACCATTCTTGTACCTATGCATATCTAAATTTTTTATTGTTGTTTGTAGGTCCTTATTACAAAACGGTTGATATCATTCTTTAAAATGTATTGGATTGATTTGGATACAATTAAAATATATTTGTTAGCAAAACCGTTTATGTAAATTTTTTGTTGTTCGAATTTTAAAGTGACAGTATTATAACCATTTACGTTACCGCATTGGCCCAATGCAGGTTGGTCAATTTCAAACACTCGAGTTTTAAGATTCTTTGCAGGTGTATGCAGGTTTCGATTGTATAATTGCTTAATTATATCTCACCGACAATCAGTCCCACGCCTGCAAGTACGGCAGCGGCTATGCAGAGGACGTATTGCGTTCTCATATTTAGAATGATTAATGCGCGTGCGTTTGCGGCGACTCACTAGCTACTATATGCGCGCGTGTCGTCGTATTTCTTTATTTACGACCCTAGATCACTATTTACTCTGTTCAGACAACAGAAGGATCATTTTACAATTCCATCGGTAATCGCAATCAAATCCATTTGATGAATTTATTTAATTACTAGCGGACCCGACAGACTTCGTCCTGTCAAAAAGATTTGTACAGTGGCAGTTTTTTGTTCCTAATTATTTTATAGATAATGTCGCATGGCCAACCAAATCGCAAAAAAAGTCTAAAGGACCTATTACATTTTGTGGCTATTCAATTTTGGAACGCGACTTATTATTAAATCCTCCATCGATGTATTCTGTGCTCCAACGCACGCACGCACACTGTTTTGATAGATATGATTGAATTTCAACTATATGTAGCGTTAATAAAGCGCAAATTGACTCTTTGATGTTAGGAACACACCTTCATTGCTTAGACAACAGTGAGTGCTTGCAATATGAACTTTATACAATAACAATAAAGCTCAATTCGACTGTACGTTTTAGTTAGAAAACGTTTGCATGGGAAAATAAAAGGGCTGTTTAAGAGTATTTCCGATAATTATTCGAATTTTCCTCATTGTAAAAACCCGCCTTGAACTTCAACGAACATTAACAAAAAAGAATTGGCCAAATTGGTCCAGGCGTTGTTGAGTTATGAGCTTACCAACACATTTTGCGATTCATTTTTATATATAAGATATATTTTAAACCTGATTTTAACTTGAAATATATTTTAAACCGACTTTAACTTGAAATATGTTTTTAACCAACTTTGACTTCAAATATATTTTTAACCGACTTTAACTTGAAATATATTTTTAACGGAAAACGCAATAGTAAATGACACAAACGATTCGGGATTTCCGAATTGGACGGTTCGATGTTTAGTGCCAAAATCATGACGCCTTTGATGCACTGCACCTCTTCTTATATACATGTCACATATTTCTGATTTTCAATAGAGACTCTTTTTTCTGTTGCCTTGTTTCCATTTGTGGTCTCTCTTCTTCCACTCTCCTCTATCATTCTCTATTTCGGCACTCACTTCCTTCTTCAACAAATCATTCACACAGTATCTATCTTTTACTACCATACTATCCATCTTTTCTTCGATCTTTTTCTATCATTACACCCATCTATTTCATATCCACAACCTTCCTAGAAATAGGTTCGTTCTCTCTTCTCCATACCTGACCACACCAGGAAATTCGCTTTCTCTCAATTTTTAACAATAGGAGCTACTTTCAAACTTCCCCTTTTATATTCATTCCTCATTCTATTGTTTATTATCACTTGCTTATTTGTTTAGAATACGAGACGGAATCACGTGATATACCTCCGTACGTTACTCCATATAATAGCATTAAACAGAGACAAACAATCAAATTTGTACAGCTATGTAATACAGCACTTATAAAAAAAAAGTGTAGATGAAATGGCTCCTAAAATTTATTTGTCATAAATCTATACTTACAAAATTACTTATATTAAATTGTATATATGTACTGGCCCCTGTCATCGTTGTTTGTTAAATATCAAATCAAATTGTGGCCGCGTTTTCACTACGCGTTCGGAGAACCCTAGGTCGATCATAGGAGTTACCCATTGAGTTCTTCTCTGCCTTTCAATATTCTCATTGGCACAGCTTAGGTACACAGGTTAGGTTAGGTTAGGTACACGTAAACAGTTATTATAATATTAATGAATTCTTAATGGACATAGTGTGTATATATGAAAAAATGGTTTAATAATATTGCAAAATTATTGTATGTAATATTGTTTTATAATTGATTACATTGTTCGATATTCTTCAATAGTTTATCTGACATTCATTTTTTTCTGACTGACATAATAATTGCTCAATTGTATTTGACTTTATCAATGTATAAAATAGTTTCGTGTAAATTTCGATATTTTTTGTATATTTGCATGTACTGGCATCTGATTACATTGTCAATTCAGGCTGTGCCGCAGTTACAAGCGTGCCGTTTCAGATGTCTTCCCGCGCCCTAAGGCCTATTTTTTTTACCACAAAAAAGCCTCTTCAAACTTTTTCATTGTGTTACCCTCTTCGCCCAAGTAAAACACAGAAACAAAATCGTTAATTATAAAGCCCATTCTCCCGGAAAATGAGTCCGCTTTCTTCGCGGGTCATTGTCGGGTATTCCCGGTTTTATTACAGGACTCGACATTGGCAGTAATTGATTCGGTGTTCTCGGAAGCATTAATCTAAGTCGGAGGATAATTAATCACGGGGCAAAAAGGCCGATGGGCCACTGTCGATGGCACGACCGAATATGAAACCCTCTGTAAATATTAAGAAGTTCGCCTTTTTGTTGTGGTCGGTCTGTATTGTGTGGGGGTAAAAAAATGCTAATCGACTAATTTGCATTGTCCTAACGCTCCCCCTATTGTGGTTGACGTTTCATTGTTTTTATATATAAACAAATAAACATTTCTCACATTAGCTTAGCCCAAGTAAGCACTGTAAAGCTTGTGTTATGAGATCTAAGATTTGTTATCCTATATATGTATATATATATAAAATAAATAAACAGAATACACCAAATATTTGCGATTACAACAGTTCAGTTTACGCAGTTTTGTTATTATAATATTATTATTGTCGCTTATGTCACGGGTCTTTATAAGACACGGTCCTTTATAAGGCGTGCGCGGGAACACAGATCCAACGCGTAGAGGCCATTTACCTAAGCGAAATTGTATGAAAGATGTCTAATCTCTATTTGCACCGTGATAAATAAAGCTAGACTATACCCAGTGAAATGCACAGAGGCTATTGTTATTACAGGTAAAAACGTTTGTGGACTATTGCATTTCGACATACATACATACATATGTCACGCCTTGTTCCCAATGGGGTAGGCAGAGACCACCTCTCTCCACTTGCTACGATCCTGGCACACTTCTCTTGCTTCCTCCACTTTCATGAGCGTCTTCATGCATGCTCGTCGGTTGCGAGTACTCTTCACCCGGCCTTTCTTTAGGACATCTTCGATTTGATCGAGATATGTCCGCCTAGGTCGACATTGGTGGTAATGAATATTAAAAAATAAATTAAATATTAAAGTTAGAAATATGCTGTCGTTGACTTTTTTGTAGGCATTTTCAAGCGCCACATCTTTTCTCTAGAACTCAAAAATACATCTTTCATAGTTAAGGCAGCGTTCGTAAGAAACGCTTTCATTCGACTGTTTTTTCTCTGATTCACTTTGCAAAACGGACTACCACGTAAAAACCTTTTTATTTTTCGGTTTTTTATATAACTCAGCAATAAGGGGAAAGAATTTTTAAAATCGGTCCAGTAGATCCCGAGATTATCCCTTACAATTTAACAAATATACAAACACACAAACATTACTTTTTTATAATATTAGGTCAACTTAACAAATAAACTCTTATAACAAATTTTAGCCAGCAGAATACTCGTACAAAACTACTGTGTAAATCGATTTGGTGCTCAAACTATTGTAACATTATAACACTTCTATTATAACACTTCGTGTTGTAATAGAAGTTATATAATAGAAATTTATAAATTAAACACGGTTAATTAAAAAATTAGTTGCATCACCCATCGTTTAAGCTTTAAAAATTAGAATTTCGTTTACGGGAAACTACGAAGTTCTTACGAGAAAATTCCATAAAATGCTATATTCGCCTTTTCTGTCGTTTCGGTCGGCTGTGTAGTTCTGATACGAATTATAATTGTATATGTTGTTCAATTTGAGCCTAAAAGAATCATCGTTTGTTAAAGTAGTATATTAATTACGGCGCAGTGGGCGAACTCGATCGAATGTTCGCGCCTAACGCAGCTAATGTATTTTTTCGGCCCGACTCGTCGGAATTGGAAGTTCTTAGCTGAACGAAAACATAAAGGGGATAGAAGTAATTAGGCGGAAATAACCGTGGTGTGTGTGGGTACCTTAAAGGCGGTTTCACATGCACATGCCTAAGTATTATTACGAGCTTTGGTTCTTCTCAATAAATAAAACAGTTCTCCATCATAAATTACACTTTTTAATTAATCTAATTAATTAACAAATAGCCAACACTAATTAACACTGACTAACCACTTCGATGTTTATTTGCCGTGTCGTAATCGAATACTGTCCCTGTCGACTTTTTTTTTTCATTCCCCGCGGGAGGAGGCAGTGAATCCTCATAAGGGGTGCGTTACTGAAGCCGTCCACGTGCACCACCACACACTGAATAGCCAGCAACCGTCCTAGCACGGGTGCTTATGTATGACTTTGCAGAAAGCCAACCTACTAACAAAACACTGCTTTTGGCTTGGCAGAATATTTTTTTTTTTTTTTTTTTTTTTTTTTTTTTTATAGGATAGATCAGCAAACGAGCAAACGGATCACCTGATGGTAAGCGATAACCGCTTGCCCATGGACACCCGCAACGCCAGAGGAGTCACAGATGCGTTGCCAAACTTTTTAAAGGGAATAGGGGAATAGAGGGGAATAAAGGGGAATAAGGGGGTTGGGCCTCCGTACCCTCACTCACTCGGCGCAACACAGCGCAAGCGCTATTTTACGCCGGTTTTATGTGAGGCCGTGGTATCACTCCGGTCGAGCCGGCCCGATTCGTGCCGAAAGCATGGCTCTCCCACGGTAAAAATATAGAGTGCTATCGGCTTTGTCTGAACATTTTTCATCATCTCTTAAGGGAGAAGGTGAAGCAGTGTAGCCCATAGTAGTGGGTGCCTAGGTTTTGATTGATGATCCGTTTCCCACAGTGGGTCAGTCAGATGTGTTTGGGGAGAGTAAACAAGCAATCTTGATTATTGTACGGAAGGTACTTACTGACCTGAGCTGGTTGGCGACGCCGATGCAGCCTCGAGCAGGTTTGGGAGTTTATGACTAATCTCGTTTTTAGGGTTCCGTACCTCAAAAGGAAAAAACGGAACCCTTATAGGATCACTTTGTTGTCCGTCTGTCCGTCCGTCCGTCCGTCTGTCAAGATCCTTTTTCTCAGGAACGCGTGGAGGTATGAAGCTGAAATTTATATCAATTACTCAGGTCTACTGTCCCTTGAAGCTGTGAAAAAAAACAAACTTCTAAGCCAACGCAATCAAAAGATACGGCCGTTTATGCCGCAAATTTTCGACACTTGCAAGGGAATCAAAACCTACAGGGTGCTTCCCGTGAACTCAGAATCTTGAAATTTGGTACGAAGCAACGTCTTATAGCATAGATAAAGGAAAAATTACGAAAACCAATACATTTTTAGTTACATCACATAATATATATTTTTTATATAATTTTAAACTTACTACCCATTTCCTCATAAACGCGTAGAGGTATTAAATTGAAATTCATACCAAATACTCAGGTCTATAATACCTTTAAGCTGTAACAAAATCAAACTTCTATGTCAACGCAATCGAAAGAAACAGCAATTTAAGCTGCATATTTTGAAACTCGCAAGTACTCGCAAGGGAATCAAAACCTAAAGGGTACTTCCAGTCGACCTAGAATCTTGAAATTTGGCATGAAGCAACGTTTTATAGCACACATAAAGGAAAAATTCTGAAAACCTTAAATTTTTAGTTACATTACAAAATATATATTTTTTAATAAATATAAACTTATTACTTTTTTAAGAGATCTTTGTCTTAAATTTATGCTCCTCCATCTTTCCCCATTGTAATGTTATGAATTTCATTTTGCAATAAAAATACCATAGTTATGACTCGATTGTCGTAATGAACGAACTTTGTAAACCTTGCAGGTTTGTACGGAACCCTCGGTGCGCGAGTCTGACTCGCACTTGGCCGGTTTTTTTGTAAAGATATCGCCACACTATGATTTTTAATCTGTGTCGTGGGTGCAGTAGCAAACATAGAAATCTCACATGCACCTCATCCACATGCAACACCTAGACCGGAACAAATTTTTGTAGGTCATACAAAATATCTGTCCTGTGCGGGAATTGAACCCCGTTGCCGAAGCCGATTACTCGACCACTGCGCTAAACGTGTTTGGAGGGATAGTTTGGGTTTTTCGGTAAAGCTGTGACAGCGAAGGCGTATACACTGTTACGTGTTTGATTAGTGGATTGGGGTGCTTGATCGCTTTGAGAAATCGCTCTGATTAAGATTCCATGTGTTGTTGAACGGTGGGGTTGTCTCTATGGGGATCATGACGTCTAACATAACTTGGAGCCCTGGTGGCTTTGAGGAAATTATTTTGGACATTTTGGATTTGATGAAAGATTTTGCTGTTGGTTTGCGCCAATATGGGTGTACGTCATATTCGGACGGTTGCGTTTATTTCATTGGTGATCTTGACTACTTTCTGCACGTGGGAGGTTAGTTATTTGGGTGACACCTAAGTATTTAATTGTGTGATTTTTTAGGATTAACCTCGAACCGTCCAGCATCTCGTTCCGCATGGTGCAGGTACTGACCGGGCATGGTTGCTTCGGCCACTACCTGCACAAGGTCGCACGTCGGGAGATGACGCCGCGGTGTCACCACTGCGGTGCTCCCGACGACACGTCCGAGCACACACTGTCAGTGTGCTCGGCGTGGCAATAACAGCGCAGCGAGCTAACCGCTGCGCTGGGAAACAGCGACCTCTCGCTGCCGTGCGTGGTCGTGGCCATGCTCCGCGGCCGAGGCGGAATGGGAGGCTGTCGCCTCCTTCTGGAGGCCGCGGAGAGGGAGCGGGAAGAGGATGTCGAGGCCGCTTCCCTCCGCCGCAGACGGATTGGTAGGCGAAGGCGGGCACACGCAAGCGCGGTGTTGCCTGTCTAGTGGCCCTACCGTGAGGCTGCGTGCGCGTCCGGCTAAGCGCGCACGCCGTGGTGAAGTCTCCCTGTCTGGGGGACTGTCCAGGGGTTCTCGGACAGTCCCTCCTTTGGCGGTGGCTTGACCAACTCTTGGTCGAGCCGGCCCCGGGACACATGGCGGTCGAATCGCGAGAGCGCACCCCGCCACGTGCCCCGTATGGGCCCAGAGAACTCGGGGGCGTTTTAGTGGGTAGGCCGGTCCTCTTGACCGGAGAGCCCCACACACGGCTGCGTCTTGCCAGCGCGGTGTCGTGGTGCACAAGGTCGCATTTCCCCCCCTCAAAAATAAAAATAAAAAAGTGGATTGACCTCAAACCAGGTGGGACCTCTGCTATATAATTGGGAATTCTCACAAGAAGTACGCAATGTACCCAAGATGCCCCCGCAGCCAAGTACGATATCACGTTGAACTCCATTTCAGTTGACCTACCAACTAAACTCAGCTTGATCTTATTGATCTTATGGCTTTGAATAAGTGCGACCTCTTTTCAGTGTACCTACCATGAGTGTTTAGGATTTATGACATTCGGACCACGGAAAAGGAAGGGCAATAAAAAAAAAGAAGTTTTTGACATTCGATTCGGTACTGTCGCTACGGATTTATCTCGGCCGCAGTTTCCAGCATTATTAATTTGGTTTGCGTATTTACGGAACTGTATCACAGTGCTTTGCCAAAATGGAATCGAGAGAAGTACCATAGGTGTTAAAAGGAAAGACCGAGCAAAATTAAAAGATACAAAAAGTAAAACTATATTCAAGAATGCATACATAACATATAAACAACTAAAGTGGAGATGGACAGGTCACATGACAAGGGAGAAGAAGGAGGTAGACTGTACCAGGGTCGTCTGCATGGGTACCTCCGTCTTACCTATTTCCGCCGCCAAACAGCAGGGTTCGCTTTGCTGTGTTCCGGCGTGAAGGGTAAGATAGGCAGTGAAATTACTGGGTACTGTGACTTTACATCTTATGTCACAAGTTGGCAACGTGCACTGTGGTTCTTATGGGGTTTGCAGATTTGCTGCGAATCTCGTGGGAACCACATGTACTATAGGCGACTGTTACCACTTACCATCAGGTGGGCAGCCTGCTTGTTTGTCAACTTTAGCAATAAAAAAAAAAAAAAAAAAAGGAGAAATGGACAAGACTAATTACAGAATGGTACCCGCTGGACTGCAAAAGGAATAGAGGAAGACAAACAAAGAGATGGGGAGTAACAACCGTTTGCCGAATAAAAGTCAGTTTTATATAGTACATTAGTTAGAAATGTTAATAGTAATAGTTTATGGGCATAGTTAAAAAACCCTTTTAATTAATTTTTTTAAAAACAATCAACAATAAAGGCTTTTTATTTATTTATTTTATTATTTATTATCACAGTGCTTTCTATACGGTTTCATCCCAATATCACTTACGGATCAACACAAACAGCGAGTTTAGTGTCTTGAAGACTGGATCGGAAAAGTGGACTACCACGCGGTCACCTTATTACACTACCAGTATCATAATATATGGTATATATTTATAAAATCATACGGTAGGGCACATTAGTACATAAACACAATACAAGCAAAGCCACACAATATGCTGTCGTTGACTTTTTGTAGGCATTTTCAAGCTCCACATCTTTTCTCTAGAACTCAAAAATAGTTAAGGCAGCGTTCGTAAGGAACGCTTTCATTCGACCGTTTTTTCTCTGATTCACTTTGCAAAACGGACTACCACGTAAAAGCCTTTTTATTTTTCGGTTTTTTATATAACTCAGCAATAAGGTGAAAGAATTTTTAAAATCGGTTCAGAAGATCCCGAGATTATCCCTTACAATTTAACAAATATACAAACACACAAACATTACTTTTTTATAATATTAGTGTAAATGAACTTAACAAATAAACTCTTATAACAAATCTTAGCCAGCAGAATACTCGTACAAAACTACTGTGCAAATCGGTTTGGTGCTCAAACTATTTATTATACAAACTACAAGCAAAGCCGCAAGTATGGTAAGTAAAAACACGCATATAATTAGTCGATTAATTAAATAAAACAATTGCGGGTGTTTAAATGAGCTTACATTCGTTTGCAAACAATATCGACTTGAATTTTCTGTACAAAATGTTTGTAAAGCGCTCCTAGCGAAGTGTAATTGTACTATTCGTTCAAATTAAATTGCCATGACTTCTGTAGTTTACTAAATGTTAAATATCTATCGCAAACGATAGCAAACTTATAGTAGAGGTACTCATTAGATAGAACGTTGATTCTTAAGCACGACCGGGTATAGATCTTCTCTCCAGTAAATTCTAATTACAAAAATATTAAAAATATTTTGCAAGTTCATTCTCTGCTTTTACTAATCCTAAATTCATAAGCACTGCTAAGCTTTAATATGACATAAACGCCGTCCAATTTCACTTTAAGCTCGGAAGCTTACGAAACGGGTCAAATATAAGCAAAACATTAGCGCGAATTCTCCGAACGATGCCGACGAATTCTTGGAATATAATGTAGGAATATCCCAGGAATATGTGTATTTATACACGCACGGGAAACGCGGTCGAGGTTGGCGTGGACAGTCAGATAAACGGTTAACTGGTCAAAGTAAATTACATTTACATTTTAGTCAGTGCAGATCGGAAATATGAATTGCATTGGTTGAAAATGCACAGAATTTATTGTGTTGGCCTAGCACGAAAACTTGCACACGAAGACCATAGCACATCGTGTATAAAAACAGTGAAAAAAATCACGTTTCTTGAGCCTTACTTAAAATTATTTATATTTTAAATTAGTATTAATAAACATAAAAAATAATACAGTTCATCCTCAGGAGACCTATTTTTGAATTACGAATGCGACTTCGAAATCACCGATGTGACTAATAATCACCGAATTTCAATAATTCGTATTTTTGAATATCACTTATGTGACTTCATTACGAGTCATTGAGAGTGAGTGAGAAAGTGATTTCATTACGAGTGCCCTCGACCACTCGTAATCAAGTCATACTTGTGGAAAATGTTATCTGTGTTTTGTTTAGAGAACATATTGACAAGAGTCTGAAGTTGATTAATAACCCTGTTTGTTTTCATATATGAATTTTTTGATTAACCTGTTAAATGAAATATATGATGATAATATATAATGTCTTTAGTAAGACATTATAGAAACATCAATGTATTTATATTGACTAAATTTATCTGTTTCTTTACTAATTTACTTTTTTATTATTAAAAAAAGTCTTCAAATAAATCTATCCCAAAACAAATAAATATTGACTAAAAATTGAAAAAATAAACATAGAAATATAATCTAGTTATAATTATTGTTGTATTTGGAGTCGGTCTAAGTTCGTTGTCCGTTTGTAGGTATACTTTTCTTTCCTTTTCTGATTTTATTTTGAAAATTTTTATTAACATATTTTTTGTTAGTAATTCTGAAGTACACTCACTCGGCGTAATAGTCTGTTATTCTCTCCATTTGTCACGCTCATACTTAACGCAACTTCAAAGATTAATCAAGCATTGTCGGAAAACTTCAGAATTTAGACCAATTAAAACAGGACTACACAAAAAACACAGCAAATCTTTTTTCATAAAAAAATCCTTATCAAAATATGTTACCCAGTTAATAATTATGGGATAAATAAAAAAATACAGTCGAATCAAAAGCAAGCAAACAATGTTAGTAAACTTTTGTTTTTCCACTTTTTTTCACTAGGATTTTTTACCATGTGTCATGGGAGTCACAAATACAGAACATGCACATTATTGTGACACCCAGCCCGGAACAAATGTTTGTAGAT
Source organism: Scirpophaga incertulas (assembly GCA_036419045.1). Classification (NCBI taxonomy): domain Eukaryota; kingdom Metazoa; phylum Arthropoda; class Insecta; order Lepidoptera; family Crambidae; genus Scirpophaga; species Scirpophaga incertulas. The sequence continues at coordinate 4,348,693 of CM071634.1, read as the reverse complement.
CATACAAACCCATGACCCATTACGTAGCAGTTGATCACTCGACAGACGTACAGACGTACAGACGTACACGACATTCAGGACTACAAAAAACTAGAGGTTTGTTTTTTGGGCATGTATAAGGCAATAACAAGATTCCACATAGTGTAGCTGAATTGCCTTTGCACAAATTTCAAGGGTATGTACATGTTAAAAAGACGCTAATGAGTAAGGGTTATTAACAACAGTCGATGATTATTTAAATGATGCCAAAGCTTGGTGTTGATTTGAAGATATTACATTGTAAAGTGTAAATATTTGTTTTCCCGTATAAATTGTTAAACACATATGTAATGTACATTGATAACGATATAATTCATTGTAAATTTTGTTATTACTTTGATAAAGCTGATTAGTTTCTTGCGCCCATTTTTCTTATCAGCTAAAAAATCCTGAATGGGTTAGTAGGAAAAATATTTGGACGATTCAATGGAGGATTTAGATTTTACTAAGAGATCCTTTTTTCAAGATCCTCTGCGTGGAGGTATCGGAGGCAGAGGATTCTGAAAATTGACAATAATGTTCGTAAGTACACTGTATTCCTTATGGTGCTTGCAAAATTTGCTGCGAATCTCCATAATAACCAGGTATAATATTGACTATAATCACTTTCCACAAAGTTAGAAGTCTTTTACTATTGATTTGTTAACTATAAAAACAGTTTGCCTCTTAAGATTTGCTAGGAACTTACTTAGTCAAAATTCATTTGCATGAACTTTTTTTATAATATGTAATTTATAAATTTACATCTGGAGACCTATTTTTGAATTACGAATGCGACTTTCGAAACTACTGCTGACTAAATAGTCAGCGGTGACTTTGAGATCACGGATTCCTAATCATTCAATTTTTGAAAGTCGATCGCAGAGCTGCCAACATAGATAAAGTACTCAACACAAATGTAAGAGTTCAGTTCACCGCAGAATGTAGCCGCTGCTGGTTACTGCCGGCTTAAACATATATAGACTGAAAAATCAACACATCAACTTCAGACTCTTGTCAATATGTTCTCTAAACAAAACACAGAATAACATTTTCCACAAGTAATGACTTGATTACGAGTGGTCGAGAGGCACTCGTAATGAAATCACTTTCGTGACTAAGGTAGTCACATAAGTGATATTCAAAAATACGAATTATTGAAATTCGGTGATTATAGTCACATCGGTGATTTCGAAGTCGCATTCGTAATTCAAAAAATAGGTCTCCAGATGTAAATTTATAAATTACATATTATAAAAAAAGTTCATGCAAATGAATTTTGACTACGTAAGTTCCTAGCAAATCTTAAGAGCAAACTGTTTTTATAGTTACAAATCAATAAGTAAAAAACTTCTAACCTTGTGGAAAGTGGTTACAGTCAATATTATACCTGGTTATTATGAGATTCGCAGCAAATTTGCAGGCAGCATAAGGAATACAGTGTACTTACGAACATGATTGTCAATTTTCAAGAATCCTCTGCTCCGATACCTCCACGCAGAGGATTCTGAAAAAAGGATCTCTAAGTAAAATCTAAATCCTCCATTGAATGCTCCAAATATTTTTCCTACTAACCAATTCAGGTTTTTTTAGCTGATAAGAAAAATGGGCGCAAGAAACTAATCAGCTTTATCAAAGTAATAACAAAATTTACAATGAATTATGTCGTTATCAATGTACATACATATGTGTTTACAATTTATACGGGAAAACAAATATTTACACTACAATGTAATATCTTCAAATCAACACCAAGCTTTGGCATCATTTAAATAATCATCGACTTTGTAATAGCCCTTACTTACATTAGCGTCTTTTTAACATGCACATACCTTGAATTTGTGCAAAGGCAATTCAGCTACACTATGTGGAATCTTGTTATTGCCTTTATACATTTGCCCATAAACAAACCTCTAGTTTTTTGTAGTCTGTATGTCGTGTACGTCTGTACGTCTGTACGTCTGTCGAGTGATCAACTGCTACGTAATGGGTCATGGGTTTGTATGATCTACAAACATTTGTTCCGGGCTGGGTGTCACAATAATGTGCATGTTCTGTATTTGGTGACTCCCATGACACATGTAAAAATCCTAGTGAACAAAACAGTGGAAAAACAAAGTTTACTAACTTTGTTTGCTTGCTTTTGATTCGACTGTATTTTTTTATTTATCCCATAATTATTAACTGGGTAAACATATTTTGATAATGATTTTTATGAAAAAAGATTGGCTGGTGTTTTTTGTGTAGTCCTGTTTTAATTGGTCAAGTTCTGAAGTACTGACAATGCTTGATAATCTTGAAGTTGCGTTAAGTATGAGCGTGACAAATGGGAGAATAACAGAATATTACGCCGAGTGAGTGTACTTCAGAATTACTAACAAAAAACATGTTAATAAAAATTTTCAAAATAAAATCAAATCAGAAAGGAAAGAACGGACAACGAACTTAGACCGACTCCAAATACAACAATAATTATAACTAGATTAATATTTCTGTGTTTTTTTTTCAATTTTTAGTCAATATTATTTGTTTTTGATAGATTTATTTGAAGACTTTTTTTAATAATAAAAAAGTAAATTAGTAAAGAACAGATAAATTTAGTCAATATAAATACATTGATGTTTCTATAATGTCTTTAGTAATATTATCATTTAACAGGTTAATTCAAAAAAATCATATATGAAAACAAACAGGGTTATTAAAGTAGGACAAATCAAAATGTGTTGTTTTCGGGATACGCTGCTACGGGCTACGAGCTACGAGCTAGGGACTACGCTATACGAGCGAGTAGGAATGAGCGCGGGGTGAACGACCGGCGCGACGCGGTCGATACCTCCCGCCCCTCCGAGATCCGCCCGCCTAAGATGAATCAAGTGGAGGGATCCTTGTACAATGGCTTAAAACTTTTTGAGAGCATTCAATATGTTATTCGTTATCCAGTACAACTTATAATGGGCCGGTCGAACGGAATGGTTATTAAATTATTTAGTTCAGCATGGAATATTTTTAAAGCTCCCGAGTAACTATGTCGTTATTGCAAAAGTGTACCCAATTAACAAACATATTATATTTATTATTTACACGTGAAAAACTCTTGCAATATTTTTAATTCTCTCTAATTATAATTGTTGATAGTAAATTCAAAGAAATCATGTTTATGACAAATATTAAAGCCTACTATAAAATCCACGACGTTATATGTATTTATGTTGGTCCCAAAAAATATTTGTTAGGTTATAATGCTGTAATGTGTTTTGAGGTTTCTCACTACAAGTATCATTCCGTAGATATTCACAGGTTGGCTGTAAGAAATCTCTGATAGAGATAAGTCCACTTTGTAAACAACATTATGTATGTTTTATCTAATTGATTAATAATGATAATAAAGTACTCGTATATAATATATGGAGTGCCAAAATCAAATAACAACTTGTATAAAAATAAATACAGTACATATTTTCAATTATATTATAAAGAGATAATATTTGGATGTTCGTGATATTTTATTTGGTATTCTAATACATAATATAATGTATGTAAGTTTTAGTATTACTTATTGGATTCTGAGAAAATGGTAAGTTTTGCAATAATGAAAATAAAACAATTTTCATAATTCTTCAAATATTAGCACATCATATTTTTTTATCGTCCATCACACACACACTAAATTTGATTATTTCAATCCTAACAATATGTTTTTATCAGTCTAATAATATATAAAATACTCGAAAAAGTAATCAAATAAATGTAACATGATCATTTTCATCACCGTAATGGACTAGAATTTAGATAGGGACTTGGTTATCAATCAACGATCAAACCAGCGCCCTATTCCTGTTAGTTCACGAAGTCAACAAAAACGTATCAGATAACGAACGAATATACTGTTCCAATTCGACAAATCGTTGCCTTCGACGTTATTTATATATTAATGTAAAAAGGTTGAGTGAAAGAGGAACTACCTATTCCGAACACTATATATAAGCTATATTATATATGTGAAGTTTCATTAACATCCACTTAGTTCTTTTTACGTGAAAGAGTAACAAATATTAATGCATACATACAAATTTTCGCGTCTACAATATTAGTAGGAATTGTGTGAATTCACCAAAATATAACGAAAAAAATCAACCATCTGTGCAGATGAAGTCGCGGGTACCAGCTTGTATACAATGATTATTAAATAATTTTAATCTTATCTTAATTACTATAGCACAGCCCCGTATTTGGCGATCATATTTGCCGTCCCTAAGATAAAGCTTGCTGCACACACCACGACAGGCTAATCAGCGTTATCCCGTCGTGAATTAGCCGTAATGCCTTAGATACGGCATGACAAATAGGCCTGGCGGACGGAGGTCGGATCCACGGATCCGTAATTAAATGCGTCCGGCGCCGTGATGGATATTGCTATGCTGGAATTATGACAATAGTTATTCGCATCCTAAGTTTGGTTTATGTGTTGCGGACTGTTTCTTCACTTGAGGTAACTTTTTAACTTGATAGTTTATAACTAAGTAATATAGTCAAAGAAGCCTCGCGCTATTAAGTTATAGAATGGATTGTCGCCTGTGGTTTTTCCGAAGTAATGCGTAATAAAGTAAATAAAAAAAGTGTATTGAAACAAAGAAAGATAAAAAATGTTTATTTTTAGCGGACCCGACAGACTTTGTCCTGTCAAAAAGATTTGTAAAGTGGCACTTTTTTGTTCCTTATTTTATAGATAATATCGCATAGCCAACCAAATTGTAAAAAGGTCCAAATGAACTATTACATTTTGTGACTATTCAATTTTGGAACGTGACATTAAATCCTCCAACGATGTATTCTGTGCTCCAACGATGTATTCTGTACTCCAACGCACACACGCACACTGATTTGATAGATAGAAAGCGCAAATTGACTCTGATGTTAGGAGAACACACCTACATTGCTTAGATAACAGTGAGTGATTGCAATTTGAACTTTATCCAATAACAATAAAGCTCAAACAGACTGTATGTTTTAGTTAGAAAACGTTAGTATGGGAAAAAAAGGGCTGTTTTTAGGGATTTTCTCGCCGTAAAAAGTATCCTTGAACTTCAACGAAAAAGTTAAAAATAGAATTGGCCAAATTGGTCCAGGCGTTGTTGAGTTATGTGCATGCCAACACATTTTGCGATTCATTTTTATATACCTATAAGAAGATTGAGTGAATTGTCTAAAATATGACGATATGTGTCGTAGTAGTCGTGTCGTAGTCGTGTCGTAGTCGTGTCGTAGTCGTAAGTAGGAAAAAATCTACCATCTGTGCAGACGAAGTCGCAGGCACCAGGTAGTATTTTTATAAAATGTGTCCGACTACATACATAGGTTATGTATATTTTTATTACCTGTATCAATGTATATGTCGCAGCCAACTGGTTAAAAATAGCCGTTCAATCAAACAGCTGTAATGTTGAACGTTTTGAGCGACTCAAATGTTCAATTAATAAGCTAGATGTATGGTTGAATGACGTTGTTCAGTCAAAGGGTTAGCTGTTTGGTTGAACGGCTATTTTAACCAGTTGGATGTGACATATATGTAGGTTATACCTGTAACAAAAAATAGCCTCTTGTGAAATTACAGCACAATTAAAAGATTTCATAACAAAGTATTAAGTAGTTGTAAAAATCGCCATCTGTACGCAACACGGACACCCCATTAGACCAGCCCCAGTCCATTTAAAAGAGTGATTTTAGACATTAAACATTTCGAGACAGCGCGGGGCCATTAAATCCGCGTGTAGCGGCGATCATCGAGTTCGAAACATTTTCAAGACTTTGCATGGGCAGTTTATGGGCCTCCGCCGGTTAACGGCGTCGGGTTTGTAATTAACTGTTAAGTGGCGGTTTTGCCCAGAAGTTGCTTTAAGTGAGTGTACATTGATATTCAGCCGTGTTTTTAGTCTCTGTGTAATGGCGTTTAATTCGCCGCCTTAATACTGTTATTAGCACCGTTTTTTTAACCACTTTTATTATAATAATCCGTTTTTATCAGTATCATTAGTTCAGTTTTTCTTTGCAATATAATCGTATTTTGAATGGATGTAATTATCATTTTGTTCCATTCTAAGACTATGAAATTAAAATATACCAATCAACCTAGAACAAAGTAAGCTTACATAACTAGGCTTGTGTTATGGGATCTATGGTAACGGATAAGCAGACATAGATTTAAACATATATACATATTTTTTAAGAAATATATGACTAAAGTACTCATACCTTCGCATTCATCACACAAACGTCTGCGTCACCGGGACTCGAACCTGGAACCTTAGAGATGGCGACACCTTTAAACCGGTTTACTAACCAATCTATTACGGTGGTCAATACATGATTATAGCATAGATATAACGTAAACTAAAAACAACTTTAAATATTAAACAACTTTTAAACTGGGAAATATGAAATTGAAATCAAACTAAAACTAAATATTTTTAATCGTTTTAAGTCATTTATTAAGTTTTAAAATCACAAGGTTTCGGTAAGTAAAATTGTATTGCGTATATGCAGGATACATAACAATTGCTTTCGTATTTCGTAAAAATAATAAACTAAAAATTACGTTACTGCTTTAATAGTCGAAATTCTTGAAATGCTAGCTTTTAAAACTTAGGAACACATTGAATATACCGCCGAGAAACGCTATCTATCCTATATCCTTCAACAAATACTAGTCTATTCCCGACGCATTTTAAAATTAGGACGATTGTAACGGTGTATTTTTATTACATACGTGTATATATATATAAAGTATCTACCTACTTTTATGTATTTAATCTTACTTATTATATTAGACATATTCTTATTGTATTTATAAATAAATATAGTCAATAAACCATACCTATATACATTTATCAAATAGGCGCATAGTAAATAAACACATAAATACTTCTACTGATTAAAACCTCCTTGTAGGTTTTAATCAAATTTTTAGACACATACGCGGTGACAGCGTTTCCCGGCGCTGGTGAAAATATTTTGATCTTCTTTTTTTTTTTTGGCTTGGATTTGGCGTTTTTACAGCGGCTTGCTGAGATATGTTATAAATGATAAATATTTTAAATAAAACGATATTAATACAATAAAAATATAGCATTTTATAGTTAATAAGATAAATGCAATATTAATTATATAAAAATTAATACTCAAAATAGTTATAACTTGTCGATCGGGTAAGTTTATATATTTTTCATAGAAATACAAAACCATATATATTTATGTTATTTTGTATATTTTATAAGTATTTATTAACACATAATTTATTATAATTGCAGTACGTACCACCAATTTGTATACGAAGATTTAAGCTGGATGTTTGTATTATATTAATTTTTTATGGGTAAGCGCATTTGTTTTCTTTATATAGGTAGTATGCATATAGTTGTGTTTTGTTATATCTCGTCATTTGTTTTGTTATTTTTTTAGGCGAGGCTGAGGAGGGATTATTTTGATATTGATAGGTATCGCGGTCTTTTGAAGTACGTAAGAACTGCTGGTATTCCTGTAATTTCTACGTTACACCTTTAAGAACAAGTTAGTAGATTAAAAAAAACTATATTGTTATTTTTTTTAAAAAAAGTGGTGTGTATTTTTTTTTATTTTCAATTTTAATAGAGAGAGCAAATATTTTTCTAATCTATAGGAACCCATATTTTATACATTTAACTCTTTGTTGTCTGTTGTTGTGTTTTTATAATTTTCTTGTAAATATATTTTGTTAATATCTTGTACTAGTTTTATTTTCTGATCGCAACACTGCCTTGTCTTAGCCGGGCCAGGAAGTGATGTGACAGTGGCGCCCAACTGAGTGGCCTATAGATATTATTTTTGCTCTCTCTGTTCATACAACTGTGTTTTTTTTTAATTCTATTAGTTTTATGTTTTAAAGTATTTAGTATTGGTGTTGTTAATAATGTTGTAAATATTTCTGCTTAAATGTGATATTAATGTGAAGTTTATTTTTACATAAATATTGCGTAAGTATTTTAATTTTAATCTTTGTTTGCTGTTATTGCTTTTGTGTACATTATTAGTCGATTTTTTAATTTAGGGGAAAAATGGATTTGTCTCGAATTTACTTTCATGCTCTCTTAAAGGATGAACTTATTTATGAAGTTTCCATTCGTGCGGAAACTCCAGAGGAAACTGTCGTAAAATTAATAAACAAATAAAAAATAAAAAAATTAAGTACAGATTTCTTACCGGAGGAAATAATAACAGCAGATCTTACGATAAGTGAGGAATTGCCTTTAATTAAAGATAAGCTCTCGGTGTTGGAAGATAAGTTAAATGATTTTCTGGCGTCAGGTAGCAGAAGTAGTTTGAGTCGGGCTCGTGCTTTGTTCTGCCATCTGTATTTTCGCATAGACCGTGTTGAAGCAGAATTAGAAGAACATATCAAGGGCAAGTCAGAGGTTAAAAATCGTCTTTTATCTTTCAAAAAAAAGTTGACTAATGTAAGTAGGGAAGGAAACGATTTACCGCCATTTGAATCTTTGGGTTCCGATGATTTACAAAACGATTCATTCAGGAAACATCACGATATTAATAAGTGGGGTGTTAAGTTTAACGGTCTTGGCAACCCACATTCTTTCCTTGAGCGGGTGGAGGAATTGGCTAGTGCATATAATGTAACACATGATAAATTGTTTTGTTCGGCGGTGTGTTTATTTGTTGATGCAGGACTCATTTGGTTTCGGGGAATAAAGAATTCGGTTTCTAGTTGGACGGATTTACGTACAATATTAATTAATGAGTTTGAACCTGTCGATTTTCAGTATAGGCTGTTAGGTGAAATTCGGTCACGGACGCAAGGTAAAGATGAACCCGTACATATATTTTTTTCTGTAATGTCATGCTTATTCTCCAGGTTAAATAAGAAATTGAGTGAGGAAGAGAAAATAGAAATTTTATTACATAACATTCGACCACATTTTACACAACAATTGGGGTTGTTTGAAGTTAAAACTGTCGAGGAACTGAAAAGTGTACTTCGTAGATTAGAGGCTGCCAAGGATAAGTCTGATTTGTTTCACGAGCCCACGAAACTTTCCTTAAATCCGGAATTTTCTTACAACGATACGCGAACTAAGCTATTGGTTAATGTAGTGTCCGAAAAAAACTGTCGCCGTTGTAAGTCGAACAGTCATGCATTTAAAGATTGTAAGGCCGATAAAGTCATAAAATGTTTCGAATGCGGTAAATTAGGTTATACTGTGAAGTCTTGTCCAAGTTGCTCAAAGCTCGATAAATCTGTGACAAAAAACTAGGAAGGCAGGATCGAGGCAAAACATTTTTCAAACAAGAAGAGTGGGATGAATGGCTTGCATTCGTCGCTGATTTTCATAATCAACCTATTGCCTCGGTTCTGTTTACACCTTCGAAAAGTGATATTAGACCTTATATAAAAGTTTCGGTTTTCGATTTAGATCTTTTTGGAATGTTAGATTCTGGTGCTGCTGTGTCAATTTTAGGAAATGGGGCGCATCTAAAATTTGTAGATAGTGGTTTTACTGTAAATAGTAGTTGTAAGAGTAGTGTAGTAGTAGCAAATGGGGCGGAAAGTGCAACTATTGGAATTATATCATTACCTATTATGTATAATGGAGTAACTAGGGTAATAAATTTTTATGTCATACCTACAATTATGTGTGATGTGATCTTTGGGGTAGATTTCTGGAAAGCTTTTCAAATTGCTCCTCATTTATTTCAAAAGATCAAACATACCTATGCTCCAGACGAATTTTTATGTCATTCTGCCAAGTTAATGGGACCTATTCATACTATTCAGCCCTATGATTTACTATCAACTGAACAACAAAAGTTAGCTGATACGGTGGTAAGTAACTACCTAAGTATTTCATTTGAAAAAGTTGGTTTAGGTAAAACAAATCTCATAGAACATAAAATAGATACAGGCGATGTAGCTCCAATCAAATCTAAACCTTATCCATTGTCACCAGAAAAGTTAATGGTATTACATAAGGAATTGGATTATATGTTACAGCTAGGTGTGGTTGCGCTTAGTGAGAGTCCTTGGAATAATCCTACACTAATGGTGCCCAAATCAGACGGTAGTTTGCGATTTTGTTTGGATTGTCGGAAATTGAACGCTGTAACAAAAGGAGATGCTTACGCAATACCCTATATACCACAAATTTTAGATAGTTTGAAACAGGCAAAGTATTTAAGTTCCATTGACCTAAAATCTAGTTTCTGGCAAATACCATTAGATTCTGCTTCTCAAGATAAAACTAGTTTTACTGTTCCGGGCAGAGGACTGTACAAATTTACAGTAATGCCGTTTGGACTTTGTGGAGCTCCTGCCCGACAACAAAGGCTAATGGATTCTTTATTTGGGAACTCTTTTAATAGCAATTTTACTGATGGTATGTGTTTTGTATATATTGATGATATTATAATAGTGAGTGCCAGTTTTGACACTCATATAAAGATTTTAAATAAAGTTTTTGATAAGCTAAAAGCAGCAAAATTGTCTGTAAATATGGAAAAATGCAATTTCTTCCGGAAATCGCTTAAGTACCTAGGGTATGTAGTGGATGAACATGGTCTTAGAACAGATCCAGGGAAAGTTAAGGCTATACTAGATTTTCCATGTCCAAAAACGTCTAAGGAGGTAAAAATGTTTCTGGGCACATGTTCTTGGTACCGACGGTTCATCCGGAACTTTTCGACTATTGCTGCTCCTTTAAATGCACTAACTAGTAGCAAAATTAAATTTAAGTGGTCATCTGACGCTGAGCTGGCCTTCAACACTTTAAAAGCTGCGTTGGTTTCGGCACCAGTTTTAGCTTGTCCAGATTTTTCAAAGCCTTTTATTGTGCACTGTGATGCTTCAGGTTTTGGTATCGGAGGAATGCTTACTCAAAATTTTGATGGTGTTGATCATCCAGTGGCGTATGCAAGTAGATCATTAAATAAATGTGAAAGAAATTATAGTGCGACAGAGCGCGAAGCCTTAGCCGTTGTTTATGCAATAGAAAAATTCGAGCCTTATTTAGGAACAAGACCTTTTAAGGTTGTTGTTACCGATCACGCGTCTCTGAAATGGTTTATGCGCTTGGAAAACCCCACTGGCCGTTTAGCACGTTGGGGTTGTCGGTTATCGCAATACAATTTTGAAATAGAGCATAGAAAGGGGAAAGACAACATTGTGCCAGATACATTGTCCCGACTAATTAAGGTCGATGCGATTGCTACTACTGGCGATGATTGGTACGACCGGATATATAACGGTTGTCAAGCAAATCCACAAAATTTTCCGAATTATCGCATCCGAAATGGAATTCTATTGCGCTATTCCCAGGCTAGTTATACATTGGCGCAGGAATTTGAGTGGAAAGAGGTGGTGCCAGAGAATCGACGTTTGCAAATTATTACAGATAATCATTGTCCACCTACATCGGGACACCTTGGTATATTTAAAACTCATCGTAGATTAAGTTTACGCTATTATTGGCCTGGCATATTTAGGGACGTTAAGATTTTTATTAAAAACTGTGATGTCTGTGCAGCTTATAAACGACCAACAACACTCACGCTTGGACAAATGGGTGAGCCTAAGCGTTGTTATCGTCCTTTTCAAGTCATATCAACAGATTTGGTTGGGCCATTACCAAAGTCTCGTAAAGGGTATATGCATTTGTTGGTCATAACATGTTGTTTTTCGAAATATAGCATATTAATACCGCTCAGACGAGCAACGAGTGCAGCTGTATCAGAATCTACAGAAAAATATCTTTTTCTCACGCATGGGATTCCGGAGACCGTAATTGCTGATAATGGTGTGCAATTCACGGGAAAGGAATTCCAAGCTCTTTTAAAAACATATGCAGTACCAAACATTCATTTAGGTCCACGCTATGCACCTCAGGTAAATTTAGTGGAGCGTTATAATCAAACTATTATAACCACCATCGCTTCATATGTAAAGGAAGATCATCGATCCTGGGATGTCAATTTATGTAGAGTTCAGTTTGCCATTAATAGTGCAGTAAATGAATCAACAGGTTTCTCACCATTTTTCTTGGTTCATGGTCGGGAGCCAGTTATTAATGGTTCATTTTATAGAAATCCAGGAACTAGTAATTACGATATTTTAGTTCCTCGTGATGAATATGCAGGTGAGCTAGGAACCCTGTCGGATATTTTTGTCAAGGTCCATAGGAATTTGTTGAAGGCTCATCAGCAAAATTCAAAACACTACAACCTACGCAGACGTGCCGCGCCGACATATAATGTTGGACAGATAGTTTTTAAGAAAACGTATACACAAAGTGATGCTGCTCGGTATAAAACCGCAAAATTAGCTCCAAGGTATGAGAAATGTAAAGTAAAACGTGTAATTTCTCCCCTGGTTTTGGAGTTGGAAGATTTAAATGGCAGAAATATAGGCGTCTGGCATGTAAAGGATGTAAAGTTGTAAACTACATTCTCTGTGTGGTTCCGGAGTAGAATAGCACCACCCCTACACGGGTCTCGTAAAAGGCGAGTAATGTCTTTGGGGATGCATATTTTCATCTGTGCAGTAGGGACTGGTCATGGGGGATCTGACCATGAGGTATGAGTTCGAAGGGCCGATGCTCCACTCATATCCTCGTGTATATTTTGTAAGTATTTTCTTTGTATATAGATTTTAGGTTTAGTTTGTTAGGTTACATAAATTGTATAGATATGTAAATTTTGTAAATTTTTAATGTTTAGTGTGTGACGCTGCGTGTGAGTAACATTTAGATACTCATCACTAGGTTGTCAATCATAGTTATTGACTTATTTTGTGCCAATATGACAGGGCAACCGGTTTTTAAGCCTACACCAGAGCGGTTGGTGACTCTTTAAATAAGCCTACACTAATAATACAAAAGACGGAGCGGATGGTGACTCTAGGGTTCGACCTTGAAGTTTTGACACAGAACTAATTCAATACTTTGTAATAAAAAAAAATGTATATAATAATTTTATGTAAATTTATTTTTAAGGATAAAGGATTTTCCCATGAAAACCTCTTTTCTGTTTTGTGAAAAGTTTTCAATTACTATTCCTGACTGTTGTTTAGGTATAGGTTTGGTATTGAATTTTGGTGTTCAAATTCTATGTAGTGTAGGGTTCGCAAGCTCTGTTGATAATTTTTTTTTTGTCAATTTGTGAAGTTTTCTTTAATTAGAACGCTGAGGGCAGCGTATATAGTTTCTCCTTGCGTTCGAAACTTTCATTGGAAGGGGTGTACTGTAACGGTGTATTTTTATTACATACGTGTATATATATAAAGTATCTACCTACTTTTATGTATTTAATCTTACTTATTATATTAGACATATTCTTATTGTATTTATAAATAAATATAGTCAATAAACCATACCTATATACATTTATCAAATAGGCGCATAGTAAATAAACACATAAATACTTCTACTGATTAAAACCTCCTTGTAGGTTTTAATCAATATTTTTAGACACATACGCGGTGACAGCGTTTCCCGGCGCTGGTGAAAATATTTTGATCTTCTTTTGTTTTTTTTGGCTTGGATTTGGCGTTTTTACAGCGGCTTGCTGAGATATGTTATAAATGATAAATATTTTAAATAAAACGATATTAATACAATAAAAATATAGCATTTTATAGTTAATAAGATAAATGCAATATTAATTATATAAAAATTAATACTCAAAATAGTTATAACTTGTCGATCGGGTAAGTTTATATATTTTTCATAGAAATACAAAACCATATATATTTATGTTATTTTGTATATTTTATAAGTATTTATTAACACATAATTTATTATAATTGCAGTACGTACCACCAATTTGTATACGAAGATTTAAGCTGGATGTTTGTATTATATTAATTTTTTATGGGTAAGCGCATTTGTTTTCTTTATATAGGTAGTATGCATATAGTTGTGTTTTGTTATATCTCGTCATTTGTTTTGTTATTTTTTTAGGCGAGGCTGAGGAGGGATTATTTTGATATTGATAGGTATCGCGGTCTTTTGAAGTACGTAAGAACTGCTGGTATTCCTGTAATTTCTACGTTACACCTTTAAGAACAAGTTAGTAGATTAAATAAAACTATATTGTTATTTTTTTTTTTAAAAGTGGTGTGTATTTTTAATTTTTATTTTCAATTTTAATAGAGAGAGCAAATATTTTTCTAATCTATAGGAACCCATATTTTATACATTTAACTCTTTGTTGTCTGTTGTTGTGTTTTTATAATTTTCTTGTAAATATATTTTGTTAATATCTTGTACTAGTTTTATTTTCTGATCGCAACACTGCCTTGTCTTAGCCGGGCCAGGAAGTGATGTGACACACGTCTTGCGGGATTATATTGCATATGAAGTAGGTGTTCGTAGAAAACCCAATAAGTGTGAAAGAGAATATTCACTTGTGAGATATTTTGTATAAAGTCTTTCCTTCCATTTTGGTTTTCTCTCCGAAATAATGATTTAGTTATTCGACTGTTTACGCATGTAGGCATTAAAGTACGGGTACTCGGTATAGGAATTGTGATTATTATGGTAATTAATTAGTCTATTTCTGTACAGGAATTATAATAATATCCAATATGCGATAAAGCTCACGTTTATTTTTTGTTGATCTGTGTTATGGAAACTTTTTGTCATATTTTGGTTGAAGCAAAGAAATCATAAAACAAACTGCGACCATCACTGTAATTTTATTTTTGAAAAATCATTATTAATTTATAAAATCACTAGCTTTCTGCCCGCGGCTTCGCCCGCGTGGATTTCGGGATTGGGTGTATAGAGGGTTAAGGGTCATAGCTTTTCCCACGGCTACATATACGCGGAAGTCGGTTTATGGTGCGAAGATTTTATCGCGCTTCCCGTGGGACTATCCGTTTTTCCGAGATAAAAAATGCCGCAATACTCCTCAAGAATCACTCTATCTATTTGATGAAAACCGCATAAAAATCTGTGCAGCAGTTTTTGAGCGAAGCCTTTAATTGCGCATCCGTGGGATCTGTCGATTTTTCCGGGATAAAAAGTAGCCAATGTTACTCGGGGAAATGTAGCTTTCCAAAGGTAAAAGAATTTTTGAAATCGGTCCAGTAGTTTAAGCGTGAAGAGAACAAACAAACAAACAAACAAAACAAATAAACAAACAAACACACTTTCGCATTTATAATATTAGTTGGGATATTAAATAAAATCTTTATTATTATAATTTCTCTATACTGCTTAATATCTGTTTGGTACGAAACAAAATTGTATTGAATTGTTTATCGGAATATCCGTAATCTATTCAATTGACTCTCGGATTTCAAGCAATATCTGATAATATTTCGGTCCCGCCAAGAATAGCCGCCTGCAGCTGAACCGCTTGACTTATCGGAAATTGCCTTCGCGATATTAATGATGTTTTTCGTAGCAAATCAGAACCTTATGCTCCGATTGGACAGCTATAAAATATAAAGGTCGTTTATGTCTGAACTCTTTCAAAATGTATTAATAGTAGTTACGTACATAAAGGAACTCTTCTCGTATTTCATAAAAAAGCTGTGTGATATAAAATACATGTTGTATATTGAACAACAATCACTACCCACTTGCTGGTAAGTGGTTACTGTCTTCTATAGTATACATTATTACAAATTTAATTATGCATATTGACATTTAATTCGACTCTATTCCCTATGTAATAAAATATGATTTCGATTTCAATTGTTTATAAAACTACAGTATATATTACCAATTTGTGAGATATAATTTAAATTCTCGTAAACCGCTATTTTGTTGCAGTAATAGGCTAGACGGTGACTCCCAATCAGATAACTCTAGTATAATCCCCGATGTGTTTCCGTAAAACGACTCCATGCATGGTCACTATCACGTGATATTTGCTGATTGGTCGACAGTGTATGAGTTTGTTTGCAATATTGTTAACAATACGTAGGTTGGTGTTACATTTTAATTCTGCATTAAAACAGGGATAATTTATATATTAAAAAGGAACTATCTAACTTCTCCCGGAAAATTACCTCAAGTAAGATCTGACTGAGTAGAGAAAACTAGTGGTAAAATAACATATTTGGGTTATTAACTTAAAATAATATTTCTGAAAACGCGCCTTCGGTACATATGTGTGATTTGTATATCAACCTATGTATTCAAAGGGACACTTTTAACTTTAGCTTAAGCACATTTAACTTTATTTATATCATCGGTTGTTTAAATTGTTATATATTTCGTTGTTGTGAATAAAGATACGAAATATATTTATGTTTTTTTAGACAGCTATTTTATGGTGTAGGTGTAGTATTATTAGTAATTTCCGCAATCGCCACTTTAGTGGCCACAGCGCTATTACAGCGTCTTCGCGCTCGTAAACCATCTGTTATAACAAGCCGCGGGAGCGAGACGGCAGATGTCACCTTTCTCATTTCCCGCGGTGCCCTCCCGCGGACGCAATCAAGATTATACGCCTTGGCTTTTTAAACTTTATTTTGTCTTAGCTTTCGGCTTAAGGGGTGTGTCTGCCGAAGATTGATGGAGGCTCTGAAAAGACGAGCTCAGCAAGAACCGACGTCGTCACACGTCGTCATGTCCGTATGATTAAGCGCCTGGGCGTTTTGCAGACGTTTGACGTCCGATAAACTTAGGCCGTGATGGTTTCTTTGTGTTGTTTTTTTGATGCAGTGTGAGTTCAGGCTTATATTAGTATTGCCAGTAAAAAATATTGGATACCCATGGGAAAAACACACGCGATAAATTCTACGGAAATTGTATATAACTCTTCAGGAATCTTCCAGTTGGAGCATTTAATTTATTTATTTTCTCACTAGTAAGTGCCAGCGACTTCTTCTGCATAGGATTAGTATTTCGAATAGCTTATTTAGCGTGGCATATCCTTTACTAATACTAATAATATAAATCGGAAAGTGAGTTTGTTTGTTCCGCTTTCACGCCGTAACTAAAGACCCAATTGCTTTGAAATTTTGCAGACGTAAACATAAAAGTCCGGATTAAATAGTAGACTACCTTTTATCCCGGAAAAACCGACAGATCCCACGGATGTGCAATAAAGGCTTCGCTCAAAAACTACTGCACAGATTTTCATGCGGTTTTCATCAATAGATAGAGTGATTCTTGAGCAAGGTTTTGCGGTATTTTTTGTCTCAAAAAAACGAGTAGTCCCACGGGAAGCGCGATAAAACCTTCGCGCCATAAACCGACTTCCGCGCATATGTAGTCGTGGGCAAAGCTATGACCCTTAACCCTCTATAGACCCAATCCCAAAATCCAGGCGGGCGAAGCCGCGGGCAGAAAGCTAGTATCTTTATAAATTGTAGCCAATGTGTTATTCTGGTGTTATATTATTGTAAAATCTCATTAAAAGACATTCAGTAGTTTATACTTAAAAGACTAATTTATAATATTTTATTATAATATTTGTAGCTTATCTGTGTCTGCAGATTGAGAAATACAGCTAAATACTAGACCCAGATGCACGGAAACTATTGAGATTAAAGGTTCAGAGGAAAAGGAGTCAGAGGTTCTTCAATTTTTCGTGTCGTAGACCTTTCGCTTTGTCTTTAGTTTTTGGGTAGACCCTTACTTATATTGAATGCGTATATCCTACAAGTTACAAAATTTAATAAACATATATAACTAGCTTCTTCTTTATTAGTGAAATTAGTTTTTGTCAATCTTTGTCCCTTATGTCTAAGGTACTAAGATTCATCAGAGATCTTATCTTCAATTCAACCCCTTTTCACCCCCACACTGGTAAAAATTTCAAAATGCTAGAACAAGCGGTTTTTTTTGTTTCTTATGACGTGATATTTGACAAATTTGCATACTAACTTTCAACCCTTATTTCACCCCCTAGCTGGTCGAAATTTCAAAAATGCTAGAACAAATGTTTAATGATTTCTTATCAAGTGCTTAAATATAAAGTTTCATGGTATTATCTTTTAAAATTAAGAAATCCCATACAAACTTTCAACCTCTATTTCAACCCCTTCATCCCTTATTTTCGTAATAAAAAGTAGCCTATGTTCTGTCTCAGGGCCTAAAGATTGTCTGTACCAAATTTCATCAAAATCGGTTGCGAGGTTTAAGCGGGAAAGCGTAACAGACAGACAGACAGAGCTACTCTCGCATTTATAATATTAGTTGGGATATAAATCTTAAAGTTAAATAATAAATCTTTTTCTTCATAGGTACTTTTATAAATAATGTATATGTTTTTATATTAAAAGATGGTATAATGTAAGCAAATAGGTACCTACTATCAGTGTATGTTGAGATCCGTTATCGTTTCATGTTCATTTCATGGACCCCCAAGTTTTTTTCGTTCACGTAACCCCTTGCAAGTTGTCATAGACCCCTAAGGGTCGATATAGATGTGATGTTCATGAGCTTCGATTTTGACGGTAACGAGAATTGGCTACGGGAAGACTACGGTTACTTACTTTTTAGACGTCTCTTAATTGATTTAAATATAGTATCATGTCAGTTTGTGTGAACATGGCACGCGTGTGTATGGCGCGTGTATGCATGGTTGGATGGTAACGTTAAATTGTGCGTACTTGTAATTTTATTAAATTTGGTATGTACCAACGTATAGGCTGCAAAAAACTAGAGCTTTTTTATGGGGAAATGCATTGCCTTCTGCAATAAAGTTCCACAAAGTGTGACCGATTAGCCTTATCACAGATTTAAAAAAAAAATTGTTGCCTTACGTGGCAGACGAGCAAGCGGCTCACCTGATGTTTAGCGTTAACCGCAGCTCATGGACTTACCAATCCCAGGGGTGGATACAGCTAAGCCGCTGCTTTAAATCATTTGTTAAAAATACTCTATGAAAAAAGTTATCATACTGTTGTCTTTTTTAACACTTTTACACTCGTAAAGCTGATGTAATTCTATCGGTTTTAAATATGTAGAGCGGGTCATAAAAAACGCGTGTGTTACCAAAGCAAATAGTTAAGTTATAGTTCACACAAATTCCATAACAGTATTATTTGCCATTTCGCGCGCTTTTTCTATTCAAATTTCGAACTAATCGTTGCGGCGCCAGTCAGTAGGCAGCGCTAGCGCGCTGTTAAAATGGCGGGAAAGCAACAGTGTGCATTGACAGATTGAGTTTATTTAAATATTTTTTCGTTTCTTCGCAAATGTGTTAAAAAACGTCGTACAATATACGTGCGTATTGGTTAGAACGCACTAATATCGTAATGTACTATTAAATTAAACGCCTAATTCGGTTTACAACACACTTTCTTGTTACTATTCAAGACTATTCTATTAACCTAAGACAGATACCAAAAGGCGCCAAAACTGACAGCTGTCAACACATGCGTTCCGAAATACACAATACATACTATTAAGAATAATTTCAAAGATGCTTAGGTTTGACTTTGACTCAATAATTACATCGCAAAATGTGTTGACTATAGTAAGCAACATGATGACACTATTACTTTTATGTATGTAATGTGATTAAATTGACTTATTTAAGCTTGTAAAGGACGTTTGTAAAGAGAAAATAATAGAAATAAGTACAAATTGTGTCGACAAAAGTTTGTTTTGAGCCGAAAAAGTACAGGTCATAAATCTAGAGGCTCGTTTATAGGGAAACGCATAGCTTTTTACAAAAAAGGTTCACAAAGTTTCACCGATTTTTCTTGTTACAGATTTAAATCAATCAGAAATATTCTTAGAGGAAAGGGTTATACTGTTAATGATTACTTAAACGATAACAATGGTTGGGTTTAATGTTAATAACTCAACAGTTACGTTGCCAAATGTTTTGACTATTGTAAATAATACAACGACGCTATAGCTTTTATAGACATAATGTGCACTTGATTAATCTTATAAAGGAAGTTGGGTGCAGACTATTTATCTGAGGCTAGCTTCTAATTGGGACTCTGTTCAAATACAGGAAGAAAAAACTAGCCCTTGCTGGTCCTTTCCAGTATAAGGTCTCCCGCCGTAGATTCCTGAACCAATGGCCTAGCACCTGTAACGTGTAAAAGTGATTATAAAAGTCCCAGTTGAAGAATACATTTTTGATTTCATTCTGATTTTATGTGACTCGGTAATCGATTTAGGAAAACCAAATGTACGAGTAACTCAATAAAGTTAAGCATAGAACAAAATCACGGGATAATTTTGTTCGACAAAGGGCTACGTGTGAATTTGTCGAAACGAGCGCACTTCAAACAAGTATGCAATTAATGAAAGAGCGATCAATAACAATTCTCGACAATCCTACACAACAGGCATATTTGATATCTCTCGTTATGTCAATCGACTAATGGGAACTACTTCATTTGTGGAATTTTTACTGAAGTCAAAATGCAGGCATACAATTATTTATTCAAATCAAATCAAAATTACCTTTATTCACATATGAATTTATAGAAAGCTCTTTTGAATCGTCCAATTTTTTTTCATTGAGGGATAACAAACTGTTACAATATACAAAGCACACTTATGTCAATCGACTAATGGGAACTACTTCATTTGTGCAACTTTTACTGAAGTCAAAATGCAGGCATACAATTATTTATTCAAATCAAATCAAAATTAACTTTATTCACATATGAATTTATAGAAAGCTCTTTTGAATCGTCCAATTTTTTTTCATTGAGGGATAACAAACTGTTACAATATACAAAGCACACTTATGTCAATCGACTAATGGGAACTACTTCATTTGTGCAACTTTTACTGAAGTCAAAATGCAGGCATACAATTATTTATTCAAATCAAATCAAAATTAACTTTATTCACATATGAATTTATAGAAAGCTCTTTTGAATCGACCAATTTTTTTTTAATTGAGGGATAACAAACTGTTACAATATACAAAGCACAATTATGTCAATCGACTAATGGGAACTACTTCATTTGTGGAACTTTTACTGAGGTCAAAATGCAGGCATACGATTATTTATTCAAATCAAGTCAAAATTAACTTTATTCACATATGAATTTATAGAAAGCTCTTTTGAATCAACCAATTTTTTTAATTGATGGATTACAAACTGTTACAATATACAAAGCACAATTATGTCAATCGACTAATGGGAACTACTTCATTTGTGCAACTTTTACTGAAGTCAAAATGCAGGCATACAATTATTTATTCAAATCAAATCAAAATTAACTTTATTCACATATGAATTTATAGAAAGCTCTTTTGAATCGACCAATTTTTTTTTAATTGAGGGATAACAAACTGTTACAATATACAAAGCACAATTATGTCAATCGACTAATGGGAACTACTTCATTTGTGCAACTTTTACTGAAGTCAAAATGCAGGCATACAATTAATTATTCAAATCAAATCAAAATTAACTTTATTCACATATGCATTTATAGAAAGCTCTTTTGAATCGTCCATTTTTTTTTCATTGAGGGATAACAAACTGTTACAATATACAAAGCACAATTATAAAGATACTTATTCTAAGCATGACAATCTGTACCCCATAACATTCTCCATGGATTAACATAGAATAAAATGAGTGCACATATTTTGACATCCACACTTAGGCACTAAACTAAACTACGATTTTTAATTCGAGTCAGTAAAATGACAAGTGCAACTGTAACTGATACAAAAAAATCGGGTGGGGCTGTGCCGGGACACGGCCGTTGGGTTTAACGTGAAACGTCTATGTTAGGGAATCGCTTTTAAAGTAAAAGATTGAAATAAAAACAAGATTGATGGTGTTTTAAGTATTTTAATAAAAAAGTCAATGTTATAACAGCGAGCTGACTATATAAGTGAAATATTCACACCACATTTTTGTTTCTAAGACTAATAGTTTTTTAATTATTAAGGTACGATGATATAGACCTTTTCGTTACGGTCCACTTTTTAAACCTGGTACCCGTATGTTTCGGCGCGATTTTAAAGACGTTTCACGTCAAAAGGGTGACCCACTACAACCCACTACAATAGTGATGTTCGGCAATCAATAGATTTAGACATTTAGTCATGCTTTATTTTATTAGGTATCAAAGCGTTTTTTTATTGTAAATATGTAATACATACCATATTAAATAATATGATTTGTGACACATGACATTGGAAACGTCATTTTACTGACTCGAATTAAAAATCGAACTTTAACTACTTATTACAAACACAACTATACACCTACGAACATACATATCCAATAAACCTGATTTATATTATTATTTAAAGTTAATCATTATGTTTAAAATAAAAATAAAATCAACTAAATAGTAATTATTATTATTTACTTACACAATAATTTAATAAATTACTTATTATATATTATTTTTGACAGTTCATTGTTACAATTGCGTTTTGACATATTAATAAATAAGGACCGTATACAGACTAATAACAATTATTATGTCATTTAGAGGTCAGCGAAGTCAGCACTTGACTCATTATTTACTTATAAATAACTATATTCTATTGTATATATTATATAATATTTTTGATAGTTCATTTTTATATGTGTCTTTTGACATATTAAATTAATGAAGCACCGAATACAGACTAATAACAAATAAACAATTTAATATAAATAATACTATTTAGAGGATAGCGCAATCAAATTGTTTACTTATATTTAATTATATTCTAAAGTATTTATCATATAATATTTTAGACAGTTTATTTTTATATTTGTATTTTAACATATTTAACACATATATAAAACCTAATACAGTTTTACATTTAACAATGCGATTCAGAGGACAGAGCAGTTCACTATTCGTTACTTTGTATAAAGACTACTTACATAACTATGTAGTTCCTAGATAGATAGATAGAATATTTATTTGCTCTGGCAACACACACGCACGAGTCTTTATATCAAACTCTACGGAAAAGACAAGTCATGATGTAGAACGGCAATTTTAATTTAAGTTTAATTCGTTGGCAACATATTATACGAAAGGAGTTAATTTTTTCTTGTATGGAGAATAGGCCCACTACAAAATGTAACGTTTATTAATGAGACATACGTTAAATAATTTTTTAATTAACCCTAGATATTATAAGGAACATTAGCTTGTTTTTATCTAACGGGAATATTGAGAAATCAATTAAAACATGAAGATTAAATAACCTAAAAATTCTTAGTAGTAGCTTTATTTTGATTTGTATTGAAATTGTTTTTTACGCAAATGCTATTTAACACTTTTTTATTCTTGAAAAATACAATCTTCTTTGGCCACTACCAAACGCCCGAAACCGTATTATATTTTTGCATTCTAAATACGGGAAAGAAAACGAAATCAAGCCGTTGGAAACGTAAACACAGAATTCGGTTGAAAACAAACCGACGTCAATTGGATGTCAGTGTAGGTACCATTCTGTCGCTGTCAAAAATGATGACGCGTTCCGTTTCACGACGATACTGGACTGACGAACTAATAGTTAAAATAATCTAAAATAGTATTAAAATAATTATTGAGAGTTCAATACTTTTAAATAAAATGAATAAGTAATAATACACTATCCTTTATGTATTATTATATTTATATATTAAATCATCTTTCATTTTGATTTAAAAAACGTTAGTTCCTTTACCTCAAATGTCAAAAGTCATTACTAAGTTTAATTAATTGATTTTATTATTCCCGTTTCATTTTTACTCATAATATCGTGCAATTGCTTTTAATAATAAATTGATATTTTAGAGTTTAGTAATATATCAATAAACGTTGCCGTTTTCTAGTGGGCCTAAAAAAAATTATCTCCTTTCATAAAAGCAAACAAATAAATAATAAATTCAGATATTATTATACAATTCTGTATAATAATATCTGAATTTAAATTCTGAAATTCTGTATAATAATTATTATACAATATAGATCACACACACATAATTATATATGTTGATACCGTACCGCTTGACTCAGAATACGCTGAAATTCGAAAACGATTTATGCCTTCAAAGTTTCTGGTCGAGTGCAGAAACCAGTCAGGCGTGGCCTGGAGCTGTGAGGCGGCTCTGAGGGCACCCATCTTATCTCTACGACACCGCATAGGGATTTATGGGTGCACTACTGAATGGGGCAGTGTTCTATAATGGCGCACTTTTTGTTAAAAACCTGCAAACGTTTGCGATCAACAATTTTTTAAAATTTTGTTCATACGCTTCGCCAATCGTGTAATTCTACTTCACTACATTACTAAAACAAAGTCGCTATCCGCCGTCCGTCTGTCCCTATGTATGCTTAGATCTTAAAAACTACGCAACGGATTTTGATGCGGTTTTTTTAAAAGATAGAGTGATTCTTAAGGAAGCTTTATATGTATAATACATGCATAATATAGGAGAGAAACACTAATAAATTTAGACCTTTCTAATGTGATGTCGTAAATAAGCACGTTTTTTTGCTCGAGATATACTAAAATAAAGTACTACAGTATTGTCCACCTTAAAAAAAACTGTCTTTTAGGGATAACCCACCATAACCATTTTTTCATTGCACCGCTCGCTAGTATATGATAAACGCGAAAGTTTGTAAGTACGACTGCATGTTTGCTACTATTTTACTCAAAATCTACTAAATGAAATTTAATAAAACTTTACAATAATTTATAAAGTTAGCTCATGCTCACGACTTCGTCTGCACAGATGGTAGATTTTTTCTATTTACTTAACACTATAGTCTTTTTTTGGTCAATTCACATATAATCTTAACAAATTGAAGTCATTGTGTCTTTCTGATGTATAACCGCTGTATTGTAAAGTTTTTTTAATTCAGTGGTTTTTATGTGAAAGAGTAATTTTATTTTATTTTATTTATTTAGGACAACCAACAAGACAATGTTCATGGACACTATAATACTTAAAACTGTGCCGTTATCTTAATTAAAGGGTTGCCACGGCATGCATTAACTATGAGCAAATGTAATTAAAAATATAAGAAAAACGAAACGGAACACAAAACTAAAAGTCATATAAATTTATAGAAATCTACATGTACACAGGCGGATCAAAGGTGCGCGAAAGATTCAACTACGTGTTTTTTGTAACTGTACTAGACTGTTACAAAAGAGGTCAATGTCGAAGTCGCTGCTCTTAAATAAGGTCTTATACTGATATTGCAATCTATTTATGAGTGAAAAATGCTGAGCGTTAGTCCTAGATAGGTGTGGTTGAAAAAGCTTATATCTAGATGACTAGAGGTACTTTATAGGGTACAGTAAAGTTTATTTCTTGTATTATCTGAGGGCAATCCAGACAACCATTAAGTAACTTGTATAAGAACTCCTGATCTAGTAGTAGTCTTCTGGGTTGAAAACTATGTAATAAACATTTATATATTTATTATATTATTAGGGTGTGAATTGTCGAAAACATGACGATAAGTGTCAAGTTAGTGTAAAAAAATCTATAATCTGTGCAGACGAAGTCGCAGACGCCAGCTATTAATAAAATATATAGTTTAAAATTGTAGAAAAATTTGCAAGAAGTCCGGTAAAAATTACCCACAAGGCACTACTCAAACGTGTTTTGGTTTTTTAAGGCAAGGTATGGCCAAGGGCGGATCCACCGTTGTGGGCACGATGGGCATACCCACAACCTTAATTGACTTGTGACGTCACACTTTTACGGTCTACTGAGATCGATAGGCTGATGATAATAAACGGTATGCCTTAATAAAATTTAAAAGACACAATTAATCATGAAACGTTCGTGATTCGGAACGCACAAATACTGGCAACTCTTCCGGTCAGCGTAGCTACCGCAGAGAGATCTCTACTCTTCGCAGAATAAAATCTTGGTTGCGTGCCTCAATGGCACAGGAAAGATTATCCGGGCTAGCTCTCCTAAATATACACAAAATGAACCTGGATATCGATGACATTATCAACGTTTTCGCAAAAAAGAAACGTAAGCTTGAATTTGTAATTTAAGTATATAAATAAAGTTGTTTTATGTAAAATGTAATTTAATTTAATTTGCATTTAATTTAATTTGATATTCTTACAAAATGTAAAAAATAATAAAAATCTCGCCTGGTACATCTCACTTGCTGATCTCACTTAGATTACTCCTGATACGTCAAGATACCTATTTACCCAGTCTAGTGTCCCTATATTGGCTTACTATCTACTAGAAAAAAAGAAAAAAAATATAAGTTATTGATTGAAATAGGTTTGGTTCGAAACTGACTATTTTATTTGAAGAAATCGGGTCCGACTTCCTCCTAAGTTTATTTCCATTCCTAAGAAAAAAGAAAATAATTTAATTCAAAAGTTAATAAACGACTTGCATGATTGTTAATGAGCATGTTCATGCTCCGACTCGTACTTAGCCGATTTTCTAGTAGCTGTGACCACAACCTTTTATGAGGACTGGATCCGCGCTTGGGTATAGCAAAGTATACCTGAAGGTGGTATGAAATTTTGTGTGCCAGCGTCAATCATGCTAAGATGTGGCCTTGTTTTTCAGCCTATATGGATAATGCACCGTGTGTTTTGAGGGTATGTTGTCACTGTCATTGTTGAAAGCAATAAAATAGCTCGTGTGTTTTAGTTGTATTGCTTTTTTTATTGAAACAACACATTTTTGCGCAGATTAGTATGTGCATGTGTGTGAGAGAGAGCGAAATAAAATAAATTTTAAGTGATACCTAAACTTATTAAAAACGTAAGTCATAAATTCTTGTAAATTAAAGTTATAAAGCCGATCCAGTGTGACGGTTCCTCAAAAACTTGTAGATAAATAGTTTATTCATCGCGTTTATTAAGATCTTTTCGTTTTATCGTACGTATTTTTTCCTTAAAAGCAGACTCTAACATGAACCATTTTTGTTTACTTCTTCTTTTATTTTCCTTTACTTTCTCTTTTTTTCTTACGCCGTTAAGTTTTCCTTCCAAACTTCACGATGCTAAATCTATGAGAAGTGTCTTATAGTTTTTAATTGTGTGACTTTAGATATTATATTTTTTAATATTTATTACCAAAACATAATTGTATTTTTCATGGGGTCAAAGATATAAATATTAGGTATTAATTAAGATTTGAGATTTAAAAAAATACAGACAGACGGACAGACAGCTTTTGAATTTTCTTGGAGGTACAAAAAAATATGGAAGTAACAAATTATACAGTATAAAAAAGACATAAACTCTTCAAAAAACTTAATTATTATTACAACAAAGTAACTGGTGCTCGCGACTTCGTCTACGCAGGATCAATACTTCGAGTAACTTATAATATATCTTTATAAATTACAGTCTCTACCAATATTATAAAAGCCAAAGTTTGTATGTGTGGATGTTTGTAACTCTTTCACGTAAGAACTACTAAATGGATTTTAACGAAAGTTTACAATACAATAGCTTGTACATCAGAATTATATATAAGCTACAATTTGTAAAGATATTATGTGAATTGTCTAAAATATAATGATAAGTAGAGATCGGATAATCGGATGCATATTTACCTAAAGTTAATTGTTGGCTCACAAATTATGGAAGCGGCTTTTTAAAATACATTTTGTTAAATAAAAATCCCGCGAAAATACGGGACTGCAAATTTAACGTAGTGATATTGTTTGAAAATTAATAAATTAGCACGTGGTATTTATTTTCAAAAGACCGAGACTCCGGGTTCATTTATACAACTATGCATACGTATTTACATGAAGTTTAGTTTCAGTTCCCCGTGCGATTTATGAATGTACGATTTATTACATGAGTGAGAGTGTTATACGAAAGTAGTGAGCTAGTTTGACTAAAACAATAATCAATTGAATAATTGAATAAAAAAACAGAAATGGTGCCCGGGCGTAAGTATGGTCTAGTATCTTACTCTGAGTTAACTTCCGATTTAATGAGTGTGAGTGCTATAAAGTTTTGTATGTACTTATTATTTTATTTAACACTCGACTTTCTTCCTCTAAAACTCTATATACCTACCCACAAATCACACGGGGAACTGAAACTAACCTTCATGTAACGTCGTTTTTAAGCTCATATTACCGACTAGTTTTGCATTAGCAAAATGTTCTACAGTATCGGAATTCCGGGATTTTTATTTATGGAATTAAAATAAAAAGACAGTTCCATACTTTGTCAAAAACTAAATTAGGTAAATAAATAAACATCCGGCTATCCAATCCCGGGATTTTTATTTAACAAAACAATAAAAAGCCGTTTCCATACTTTGTCTTAAACTAACTTTAGGTAAATATGCATCCAATTATCCGATCTTTAATGATAAGTGTCAAGTAGATAAGACGAAGTCTCGTAAAAGAACACCGAATTGAGTAGACGACAATTTTTTAAATTCAATATATAAAAAGAGTACTCTTGTAAGTGAAAAATATTGTAGAACTAACAGAGGGGCTATCGCACTAATAAATCGCAACCGAACCGTTCGGCTTAACCAATCCGAACGCCACAATATCACGTCATCTGTTCGATGACGTGATATTCTAGCTCTCGGATTGGTTGAGTGGAACGATTTGGTTTCGTTTCAGCTGCGATTTGTTAGTGCGATTGCCCCCAGCACACCTGCACCTATTACTTTTGAAGATACGTCGACATGTTTGCGGCGCTGTCGTGGGTCGCTCAAAAACGCTCCATACTAAAAACACTGCAATCGTGACGTCATAACTAAGTACACTCGCCTAATTTGCATGAGCGTATAAACAAATTTTAAAATAACTTTGTTATTTGTACGTTTATAGGTATACTTTCTATATAAAAAATGTTACATTTAATCTGAGAATGCTAGAAATGTGTTCGTTTCATTAGAATTACGTAAATAATAATTGCTCATTTTTTAGAAATCTAAAAACAATATAAATTAATAATTAAACTGAAATGTATATATTGACATGCTTTCATGAGATATAAATTGCTCAAATCAGATAATTATAGTATAAAAACGGCCATAATCAGTTGTAGTCGTCTACCCTATTATGTTTCTTATACTTATTTATATAGTTTCAAAATAAATGAGTCTTTTTATATTTATGGCTTGCTTATAAACAATTTTAGACCTTCAGCGTGAAATCGGAAAGTCTAATAACAACAATTGAAACAATAAGCTGGTGCTCCTATTTATATGATAATTTTAATGTCATAATATTAGTACTTATCTACGCCACGCTACTCGAAATAGTAATCCTGCACAGACGAAGTCACGAGCGTCAGCTAGTATCTGTATAAATTATAGCCTATGTGTTATTTTATTAAGTAGTTTTTAGATGAAGGAGTAACAAACAAACATCCACACTCACAAACATTCGTGTTTATATAATATTAGCAGGAACGTGTTTTTAATAAAGCAGCCTTAACTTGGGGCTGTTCGTATTATATTTTTTCTAGATAAGAATCTAATTTCGAGACTACATTAATAAACATTAATTTCCTACGTGAGCGCCCTTGAAACGTATTATAAGGAATTTTTTCACCCTTTGCCTACCCTATACTGTATTATATATCAGCTTTTAGTTTACGTTTGGAGTTATCCGTTTGGCGATATAAGGTATTCTGACTTTTTTATTTTATATGGCAAATGGTAAAGTAAATTAATTTTCCGATACTTTCTATATGTTGCAACGAACTCTACATTATTAATTACAAATCGCAAAAATTAAAAATATATTTATATGTTTTTGGAGTTAGGGGTGGTTTTTTTAACTACAAATTATCGTAACGTAATTATCGAAACTGTAAGTACCTACGAAATTCAAAGATAAAAATATTCTATAAATATTTTTATATTGTTGGGTTTGACTGGAATGTACGCGTAACAAAGAGACGGGATGGATCAAACTTTGCCTTCTATATTTCTCTGGTTTTCAGCGGTGTTTCAGTATTCGCTATTGTAATGTTATCTCTCTGTCTGTATAAGTGACACGGCGCAAGTATATTCTAGGGTTGCTACATTCAAAAAAGATTAAACTTTGGCTATTGTTTGTTTTGCTGCTGTCTTCCTGCGCTTTACCTGTGTGAATATTTTGATTTTCTCTCTCCTTTTATTAGCTCTTATTCGTTTTTGATTGATATTAAATCTACAGGATAGTCTATTTTTTATATAATCTTAATACTGCGACTTAAATGGACCTTTTAGAACACGAGAAATAAATTACACCGAGAACTCTCTTTTTAACTCTCTTTTTACCTACTTAACAAGGGATTAGAGGCAGCCCTGATCCGAACACGACGCTGCGTTCTTAACACAAAGCTTCGCTTACTTAGTATTTCGATTGTCTATCACTTTGTATGCCATTCGTTCCCCGAGAGTAACAAGAGCGTCACCGTTTCAAGCTGTACTCCATCTCGCATTTGTAGGATTCTCATCTGTATCTGCTTTCGTTTTAACATAATGTTAAGTTGTAATAACATCTGCCTCAGAACCGCCAAGTACACACGGCGCTCGTTAAATAGAAATATCTCAAAGGTCAAATTAGCATGGGTCTCGACAAACATACCTTCCACAAACACTTTGCCTCCCGTATTTGCTGTCTAAACTTCATCGTTTCGGTTTTGATGTTTGCCCTCTTTCAATTAATTTTAGACGACATCTTGTTATTTGAACTTCCAAAGCGTTTAACTCGTAGGATTAATATTGTTTTGTTTAATCTGATTCGACAATTATTTATGTAGTAACAATTTTTGATTAAAACACTACATTTTTATTCAACATTAATGAATCAAAATGCTTTTGGCTTACTTTTTAAATTATTCCATTTCACGGTTCGATATATAGAGTTTATCAACATTTGTGAAAGTGTGAATAGAATCCCATTGCCTGCTCGCCGTTTTCATTAGCATAACCTTTGAGCCTCACTCTTTGTAGATCGTATTTCACCTTTTTAATTATTCCTTTCATTGATTATCTTCATAACAATGGGTTTATATTATCTGTCCGAACAATCCTCCTTTTTGGTATAAGCACGTTGCGTCGTCCATTCATTGAAATACAACTGGGTCACGTGAATATATTTTTCTCTGTTATTATAATGATTACTACTAACATCATCGTCACCACACTAATTTGTGAAGACCTCTATATTACCATCACTGTCGGTGAAAACGTTGATTACTAGCTGTAGCGCGCCAGTTCCAACTCCCAAGCTGGCGATTATATCTTCTGGAACATCTAGGCCTGTGGTGGTCGTGGAGAATCTTGCGTTGAGACGCGGCGTTGGTGCCGATATTGCTATGGTTAGAAATAACAGTACTATGAGTATAGAAATGTGACTGCTGGCCCTGGAACAATAAATAAAATTAAATTAGAGGAAATATTGTGTTTACGCCATAAATCTATTTCGCGCTTGTAGCCCGCACGTGCTCGCTAGTAGATGCCTCCCCAGAAGGGAGAGGCCTACCCATTAAAAACCTCAGGGATGGCTTTCCTCAGACATGTAGGGAGCCCCCGGGAACATCAAGCTACTTCGGGGAACTCCCAGCCTCCGCTCCCCTGCCTAGAGGGGAGCCCTCCTCGGGGGAGGCTACACTATCTCCCCCGGTCTCCTCCACCGACGACGCCCCCCGGCCACGGAAGGGGCGTGGTCCATCCCGGGTCACCGTAGCAGTCGCGACTTCCTCGCGTCCGCCGGCGACCCGCGGCGGGCCGCAGCAGTGCTACCGAGCCCGGCGCCGCCTTCTTCGAGCGGGATCGGCCATCTCCCGACCCCGCTCGGCAGCCTCCTTCTGGAGCATCACTGCTTCACAGAAGGAGGCCACAGCCCTCCAACAATCAGGCCGACCTATACGCGACCCGAGCCTTTACATTTTTATTCCTATTTATTGTGAGTGTAGCTAAACTGTGCTAAAGTGAGAATATTGAAGAGAAGAGATGAACTCGGTGGGTAATCCCTACGGTCGACCTAGGGTTCTCCGAAGGCGTAGTGAAAACGCGGTAACAATTTGATTTGACATTCAACAAACAACGATAACAGAGCCCTGATATACAATTTTACCCTAACAATTGTATTTATGTAAGGAATTATCTCTAATTAACAAAGGTCATAAATTTTACCGGGGGATAATATTTCTTTCAAATGGGAAAATATGAAAATACGGGTCGAGTTCTAAAATGCTTTCACCATTAGAATGTTAATCTACGTTTATCTCAAAATCTTTTAAAGATAAATGGCTACTCGCCCGCAGCTGGGCAATAAATAGGACACACATCGCCAATTTTTATGAAGCCCTGATAAACAGGCAGCCACTAACCACAAATTCCATTTGATCGTGGTAAACAAAATCAAAAAATCAAAATAATCTTTATTCAACATAGACCTTTACAGGCACTTATTGATGTCAAAACAAACAAAAAAAAAAGAAAAGCTTATAAAAAAAAAACAAAAACCTTGTGCATACGTACGAACAAGGAAAAAAAAATATATTGATTCTACACACTCTTAGTAGTCAGTGTTCGCAGTTTCTACTTACTTGCGTGCTTTGTGTTGTGTACTGTACTGAATTAAGTTATTTGAGAATAAGTTTAAATACAGGAGCTACCTTATTTTTTGTTCCGCTGAGGAATATGCATTGAATTGCATGCCCCGGCTGCGGAGAGCCGGCGGTTATGTGGGGCTCTCCTCCCCAGGAGGGGGAGGCCTACCCACTAAAAACCTCAGCGATGGCCGTCCTCAGGCGTTGTAAGGGGGCCACAGGATTAAGTGTCGCATATAAGGCCCGGCAGAATCTATGTATGCAAATTTTCTATTCAATAAAGATATATTGTATGATTTTAGCTTTATAAATGACGATACTTACATGCAACCTTCAACCTCTGAGAACCCTCTTATTTCGTATAAAAAATATGAAGCAAATATAATGTTTCAGGCTCTAGACCCATTCCCAAAGTGATGTGATTCGATAATATCGACCCCTAGAGGTCTATGACAACCGCAAGGGTTTACGTGAGCGAAAAAAAATTTTGGGGTCCATGAAATGAAAAGGGGGTCTACGATAATGGATACTCAAACATACACTGATAGAACCTATTTTACTTACACTATACCATCTTCTAATATAAATACATATACATCCAACTAATATTATAAATGCGAAAGTGTTTTGTTTGTTTGTTTGTTTATTTGTTTGTTTGTTTGTTACCTGAAGAGGTAACAACAAAGCGAGTTAAGCGTGAAGACGCTTAAACTACTGCACCGCATCATCACGAAAATTTGCTACACATAGTCTGTTGTACGGGGAAGGATATCACATTTATCCCGGAAGAAAGTAGCTACTGTCCCGTGGGATCACCTGAGGAAAATATAGCTAACAAAGCCACAATAAAAACGTTGTCAATATTTTTTTGTATTTGCATCAAAATACATAGGTAAAGAATATAAATTAATTTATCTATGGCCACAAAGTTTTTATTGTCAAACTTTTATGAATCTGTGGACAATACGTTATTTGTCATTTTATTTAAGTTATAGTATTATTAACACTGTCGCAACTTTACGTTGTCAACGATTTCCATATTTTGTCGATCTATCAAAATTTAAAATTGTTTGATTCACAAAAGAAAATAATAGCAAAGTGCCTTTTGTGCTGAGATACATTTTTAATTATTAACTTTGCGCGTATTGACAAAGTATAGTGGCATGGGAGCTAATGATTTAACGAACTTTGTCAGTTGATCGAAGTTTTATTATGATTTTGTTTCATTTGCCTGTGATCGTTGAGCGCGTGTGAATATATCATTTCGTTTTAGCGGTTTAAACACCTGACAGGATTACAATAAATTGCTATAGGTAATTCCTTTGGGGGACCAAATCAGTATATCGGTACCGGTTACGTGCTACGAATCAAAAATCACATAGGTTTTTAACCACTTTGAGAACTATTTTAATGAGTGACAATTGCGAGATATTCAATATGGACGACGAGGCCCTAAGGGTATGTTTAATAAATTGCCGGACTTAGTCATCTGACAAATAAAATGTTAGGTAAGTACCACCCTTGTTATCCTGTTACCCATAAGGTTTGCTTACCTCAGCGGTCCTAACCCTAAATTATTTGCGAAATATGTGCTCTGAGCAAATTTTCCAACCTGAGCAAAGAAACTTACGTTAAAAGGTAGATTTGTAACCTTCTGCAACTACTTTTCAAAATCAGTCAAAATGTATAATCAAGTGCAGGTCTAGTACCTGCACTTGATTATACATTTTAAGTTAGTAGTTAGCATTTTTAGTTTAGTAGTAAGTCATTCGAAGTGTAAATTATATGCAAATTGTCTATAAGTATTTTTCCCATTGTATGTCTCATGAGCAGAATCAATGTCATTAACAGTATGATACCTATGTGTAAAACTTAGTTTTTGCTGGTAAAAATTTGACCACCCCAGACAAACACTTTTCCACCATCTACAAGGCTGCTCTATACATTAGAGGGGGGCCTTTCTGATTCTGAATAGTTAGGCCAGCCTCCCTCACAGCAAAAAATGCTGGAAGCGCTTAACGCCAAGACCAACCAATATTATGCAGTTACAACTTTTACACTATCATTTATTATAAGATTTTAGTGCAGTAGGTAATAATAACTTGGTAGCAACCTGTTTCCACTAAAGTTTTATAAAGTGGTATATGACACAATAATATCATGAGTATAATATTCATGCCATAGTCATACTTTGCTG
Source organism: Scirpophaga incertulas (assembly GCA_036419045.1). Taxonomy (NCBI): domain Eukaryota; kingdom Metazoa; phylum Arthropoda; class Insecta; order Lepidoptera; family Crambidae; genus Scirpophaga; species Scirpophaga incertulas. The sequence goes on along the minus strand of CM071634.1, from coordinate 4,314,024 downwards.
TTCTGCGTAGTAGGATCATTGATTTTGTTAATTTCAGAAGAAAAACATGACGCTTGACTTCCTCCTTCAAGCAAATGCCGACGAACTAGCGCTCTTAACCACAAAAGTAGTATAAAATTAAGTACGATGTGCCATGTGAAAAATATTAAAGAATATGTTTGTATGTAATATATGCATAGACTTTAGAAGTTGTGATTTGAAGGCATTTGTCTCTGTTAGTTTAAGGATAGGTAATACATAAAGACTGTCGTGCATAATTCGTAATAAGCCATTACTAAACTTAAAAGAGAAAACCATTTTAATAGCTATACTATATGTTTTTATATTTTTTTATTGTAAATTATTAAGAATAGTTGTGATGTGCAAACTTGAAACCTAACAATTAATTTGCTTACAGGCTAAAATTTACATAAAGAAAAAAAAGTCTGCATTTTTCTTTTTTTTTTCTCTGCTTAAAAAGCATAGTCTAAAACACAAACCAATATGTATTATGTTAATAAATATTGTTAATAAATATTATTGGTTAGTATATAAGGTGGTTTTATATGGCAATAAAAATAATTAACTATGATTATGTTTTCTTTAAATTTTCTGAACTCTGACCCAATGAAAATTCACTGCCACTAATAATAGAATGTCTCCTAAGTAGGTCACATTTTGAATCCTTTTTATATTTTTGCGTTGGTGTCAGCTTCTCCAGTATACCCACCTTTTTGCTACTCTGACAAAGGTAGTGCACTCTTCTGAACCTATTATACAGGTAATTTGTAAGACGTTGGCTTTAATTCAAAATAATAATCTACTGATAATATTTAGTAGTGCATACCCAAATATGAAGCAAATCGGTTGACCTTAAATATTTGCTGTTCTGTACATTTTTGGATACGTTACACTTGTATGGAACAGAAAAAATTTTAAGGTCTACTACGATTTGCCTCTTAATTGGGGCATGCATTATTAATCATCAGTAGATTATTATTTAAAATTAAAGCCAACGTCTTACAAATCAGTTTCAGAAGCGTGTGCTTCCTTTGTTAGGGTAGCAAGGTTGGTATACTGGAGTAGTTGACTGTTTTGTCATATTTGACAAAACAGGAAAGTCACCTTAGCAAAGTAAAATGGTTAAAACAACAAAATAAAATTTTTGCTCTTCTCACAAAGTTAATAAAAATTTGTATTTGTAACAATGTTTAACATTGCTAATAAATGTTGTTATAATCACAATAAACATCTGACAATAAAAACTTTGTATCTATATCAATTTGCTTTAAACGGTTGTGTGGGTTAAAGTTTTTTTTGATACAATGACAATAATTTTCTCTCAGTGATCGAAATTAACGCGGACGGAGCAACGACGGGCGGAGCCACGGGCAAGAAATTTCAAAAATTCTTTCACCTTTGGAAAGCTACATTATCCCGAGGTAACATAGGCTACTTTTTATCCCGGAAAAATCGACAGATCCCACGGGTATGCGCAATAAAGGCTTCGCTCAAAAACTACTGCACAGATTTTCATGCGGTTTTCATCAATAGATAGAGTGATTCTTGAGCAAGGTATGCGGTATTTTTTATCTTGGCAAAACGGATAGACCCACGGGAAGCGCGATAAAAACTTCGCGCCGTAAATCGACTTCCGCGCATATGTAGCCGTGGGCAAAAGCTATGACCCTTAACCCTCTATAGACCCAATCCCGAAATCCACGCAGGCGAAGCCCGCGAAGGGAGAAAGCTAGTTATTTATAAAAGTACCTATGAAAAAAAAAGATTTATTATTTGATTTTAAGATTTATATTATATATGTTTATAAAATTTTATAAGTTGTAAGATATAGGCAATCAATATAAGTAGGGGATCTAGCCAAAAACGAAAAACATAGCAAAGGGTTTATGACACAAAAAACTTTGGGAATCTCTGATCTAGACTATCTGCTTACTAAATTTAATTTAAATTGGTAGGTTTGCCGTGAAGGCACGACAGATTGACCTAAAGAGAGATTGAGATAATTATGCAATTATAATACTTATTAGTGATGAAATAAAGATGATCTCTAATTATAATTTTATAATAAAACTAGCGGACCCGACAGACGTCGTCCTGTCAAATTTTAATTTGAAAAAAAGAAGGCAGTTATACCGCATAGCCAACCAAATTCCAAAAAAAAGTTCAAATGAACTATTAAATTTTGTGGCTATTCAATTTTGGAACGTGACATTAAATCCTCCACCATGTATTCTGTGCTCCAACGCACACACGCACACTTTTTTTTGATAGATATGATTGAATTTCAATTTTATAAAGCACAAATTGACTCAGATGTTAGGAACACACCTATATTTGCGTAGACAACAGTGAGTACTTGCAATATAAACTTAAACAATAACAATAAAGCTCAAATTGACTGTCCGTTTTAGTTAGAAAACGTTGTATGGGGAAAAGGCGGCTGTTTTAGGATTTTCCAATAATTATTCGAATTTTTTCTCGCCGTGAAAACCATCTTTGAACTTCAAAGTACATTTTAGAAAAGAATTGACTGAAATTGTTCCAGAGGTTGTTGAGTTATGCGCTTACCAACACGTTTTGCGATTCATTTTTATATATAAGATTACGAATAAATACTTACATGTTTCAGTATAATTAATAATACGATAGTAAATAATATTGTGAATTGAAAATTATCGGTGATCACTTACTGATTCATCACTCCAGTGAACATTACGTGGAACTCACTAAATAACAAAAGGCATTCAATTTGTAGGCATTGAAAGGTAATAGGTATCGGTCTTTCATTTGGTCAGTTAATTGAGATAAATTTTATTATCAAACATCTGAATTTGAAGTTCAGTTTAGGCGACGCGGCGTTGAGGATAATAACAAATATAAAATTAAAAAAAAATTTTTTTTTTTGGAAACAATCGAGAATAAATTACTCACATGTTCTTATCTATAGGATACAGTTTAACTGAACCACTTGGCGTATACTGGCGCTCTCAAATCTCACGTTAAGAATGATAACTGAGGCAGATTACAGAATCGCTTATCTAAAGATATCGACAAGCGAATAATCTATAGTTGATTTCAAAATCGAAATCATACGAATCACACGAGAAACTGTACTGTACAAACTGCGACAATCGATACGCAACTTCTATGGGAAAAGTAGAGATAATATTATTAATATGCTGACCCTGTATCCTGAACACACAAATTTGATATATCGTTGTTGTTATCGCGCCCCGTCTTTCTCTAACTTATATACATACAGTGATGTTAGAGCGAAACGTGCGATGAAGCGACGACGAATTGACGATTACAATTAGAAGTTAAATGTGTGTTCGATTCATTTTTTTTGTCTTTCAATTAAGTTTTGCTGACCCCTTATATACGTTATTTGATTTTAACTCTTAATGAATCTAAATCTCAAAGTTGATATTTATTTATTTAACTATTTGAATTATTAGTTATCTAAGGTCAACAACAAAAACTTTTCATAAGAACACTACATTTTTCTTGGACATTCTTGAATATAAATATATATTTTTTAAATTATTCCCTGTTATGGTTGTATATAAAAACTATATCAATATTTGTGGAAGTGTGAATATTATCCCATTGCTTGCCCGTCGAGTTCATTGGCATAACCTTTGAGCCTTACTCTTTGTGAATCGTGTCACTACAAAGGATATTGGTTACGTTTGCTGATTCCGCGCAGTGATGATGACTTGTCCAACAAGCAGACAAGGTCGACACGTTTCGTCTCGCAGCGAGACATCTTCAGGATCTGTTTTTTTTTTTTAAAGTTTAATATTTTATAATTAAATTATTATAAATTTTTATGTTTTTTATGTAATCAAATTCAATGTTGTGTAACTTAAAGGATAACTCTGAGTGTATATTTTAAGTGTGACTTTAAATTATCTCTAATTGAAAACCAATGCCGAGATTCTTCATTTAACCAAATTTTGGGCTTTTTCAATAGCTATATTTGCCGATTTACTATTTGAGCGAGTTCGTAGGTAAATTATAATTTGGAATAATATTAAAATGTTTACATTGCTGATTAAACCAAACGTTCTGTACCGCCATTCGATGTAATTTAGTGAGTTTGATGTATAACTTCACCTGATCGGCTAAGCTTGCCGTCTTTAAGTACTCTATTGTAGCAGGTGTTATTTTGCGGAAGTCCACAGATCCTGAAGATGTCTCGCTGAGAGACGAAACCACGTGTCGACCTTGTCTGCTTGTTGGACAAGTCATCATCAACTGCGCGGAATCAGCAAACGTAACCAATATCCTTTGTAATACAATGGACTTCCGCAAAATAACACCTGCTACAATAGGAGTAATCGTGTTACTTTTTAAACTATTCTTTTTATAGATTATCTTCAAAACAGTGGCATCATATTATTAGTCCAAACAATTTTCCTTTTTATTATAAACAAGTTGCTTCGTTGGTTCTTAGAAATAATCTGGGTCACGTGAAAACGATTTTCGTTTTTTTAATCAATAACAGACACACATCGCAATAATGGCGATTCAAGCAAACATTCCAATTTTGAATTACACTTTTCCTTGAACATCATGCAGATATTGATTCTTTTGGTAATAAAGCAGCAATTTTGATACTATTGCAGCTGTAGGCTGCATGATATTCCACCCGGTAGATAATTTCCTCTACTCTGCTTCGTAAATTTGAGCATTATTTTCTTTCTTCTTCGAGATAAATCGAAAATGTTGTACTAGTTCAAATACATGCGAGCAGCGAGCGATCTGCAAAAGTTGTCTAAAAATATCTGTAGTGTGGCTAAAACAATAAATTACAGTGGCCAAAAAGACTAGAATCCAGTCCAGTAAAGGATCTCAAAAACAAAATTACAATATAACTTATATCTGTTATGTATTTAAAAAATGGAACTGATCTTTACTCCGAATCATGGCAAGCGTGAAGGTATAACATTTATGCCTTGGCTTCGCCTCAGCCCTCATTTAAGCGTTCATCTATCAATACCTCTTTTGTACTTTTTGTTATGAACCAAAACAGTAACCATAAGACTGCAAACTTACACTTAAAAATTAAATTTTAAAATAGCACATTTATGTCAAACTATAAAAATTATTTGACGTTTATTATTAAATATAAAAACAACAACATTCCACGTATATTTACTTTTTTTATGCACATTTTTTTCTAAAGATATGCAGTTTGACACTCATATTTCTTGCCGGTTCTTCTCGAGAAGGCTGTCCCAATTCCTCAACAGGTGTAGGGCTATTAACTTTTTCTTCAAAAGGTAATTATTATGGCTGTATGGCCAAGAAGTCATTAACAGCTTAAAAAAAAGTATAGTGATTTACCTTGTGTGACATTAGGGCCCGTATTATAGGATGAGATTCTGGCGTAAATCTCTGCTTGAGTGTATTTGGAAAGAGATGGCGCTATGTGGGGTCAATAGCGCCATCTTTTTCTACTGTCTTGAGGCGAAGATTTCAGTTCAAGTTTCATCCTAATTGTTATAAACGTCAAATAAATAAATACAAACAGACAGCAAATAATGTGGTAACCACGATTCATGAAACTTAATTATTATACATAACGCTAAGTGTAAACTCGTATTGTTGCAGATTATATGGAGGCATTATGCAAGGACCACTTCCTCCAACGGCAGTATCGGAAGTTGGACGGCGGCGTGCTGTGGTCGCGCAACGAGCGGAATCTGGACTGCACGATGACCTTCCAGACGCACAGCGTCCTGCAGCGGTTTATGCTGCACTTCGAAATGCTGCAGCTTGACTGCAATGACCATCTGTATGTGTACGATGGAGCGCATGCCACTACGCTGCCAAAGGTAAATTGTGTAATGTTACAAACTCAGAGCTCGCTTTACACTCGCTTACAGTGCTTACATATACAGTAATATCTTTTACTCACAACTAAGCTCGCGTTATATCGAGTTTTTCAAAAGGATATAATTTTCCTTAGGTTTCCAATCTACCCACAGCATCAAAACCCGAGCAGCTATTATTACCAGATTTTCCTACAGGAAAAAGATAATTTCTAAGCCTTCTCAAATCCCCTGTTTTTACCCCATATAGGATAAAATTTATATCTAATCAAAAAGCTATATATATATAATCACTTTTTATAATCTCAAACCTTAAAATCATCCTCTACATCACTCATTTCATCATCATACATTCATACATTCTCATTCTTTACATCACTTTTTTCGCATAATAAAGTAGCTTATATCTGTCCTCAGATTCTAAATTAACTGTGCTCCAAACTACATTTAACACAGTTAAGTAGTTTTAGCGTGAAAGCGCAAGAGACAGACGGACACAGTTACTTTCCTTTATAATAATGGTAATGATGAGTAAGCCTCTTCATTACCAGTTGGTAGATGAGCATAATAATTCGATTGCGAAATATGACCAAGTTTATGAAAAACAGCGACATAAATACGGCAAAGGAAACCGGGAGCAGGTGTTCGGAACCTTCAAATTGGGTTACTTTATTCCGGGATAGCTTTTAAGTCAATTGGTATTAATGTAGATTGTGTAGCGGTAAATAGGGCTGGAGAAGAGGGAAATATTGTTTTTGTCAATAAACCAGACTAAGATGTTACTTGAATTTAAGCTATCGAAAGTTTTATAACCAATAATTGGACTGTCTGTTGGCAAAACTACCAACATAATAATACATTTGTTGTCTATACTCTGTAGCCGTCCTGTTCCGGTTCAGTTTAAATTTAACTCGCTCGACTACACCTGCACATTGTAATATTTTATTAAAATACAGCGAAAGTGAAGTGATAAAAGTACAGTTTAACAGAATTGTGAGTCTCGACCTAACAAACTCCAATACAGTCCGCTATATCTATTTAATGTGTCACTGTCAACACCGTCGTGAATTTTATTATGGACGAAAACTTGGATTTTCACATCAATAGAGTAGGAAATTCAAATCATTGTCTGTAATTTGCAACAGGAAACAAAGTGAATGGGGCTATAAATGGCTTCATTAGCAACCTGCTTGCCAAATAAGGCATATTTTTCTGTGCATGGAGGCGTGCTTGTCTCTACGCTTCTGTATGAAATTGAATCCTCGGTGTGGCAAAAGAAGGATAAAAGCAAGATCAAGGCAGTGGAAATAGGAGCTTTGAAAGGGAATAACTGGAGTGAAGAAGTCGGACAAATTGCGAAATAGTGTGAAATGTGCGATGTGAAAGAAGAATGTAGAAACAAAAAATAACGACATAGGAATGCTTATATGGATTGGATTAGGACACGTATAAAGGATAAACAAAAGATGATTGGCAAAAGAAATTTAAATAATAGGCAAATATATATATATATATATTTTCCTTTATTTATCTCTTAAATATATTAATACAAAAAAGAGAGAATATTTATTTAATAAGCTAATGAGGTTTTTGACAAATCTTATAATTATTTCCTTGAGAATGTAACATATTGTTTAAAAAAGATGCTTTAACTTAAGTTTAATATTGTTCGGTATATGGATAGCCCAGTTGGTAGGGGACGACCTAGATGAATATGACGAGCAAACAAGTCATATACTGAAAGAAGGTCAGGTCAAGATTACCTGTAACCAACGAGCGTGCATGAACGTATTAACAAAAGTCGAGGAAGCTGGAGAAATATGTTTGGGTCATAGCAACTGAAATACTGTGACCTCTGCCCAAAGAGGCGTGAGTATATGTACATATATATGCATTCCCTGCAACGACTCCTTATCACCAGTAATAGGAACCATTACGAATACTTATTCCACGTCAAATAAACTGTGTCCGTAAAGGAGGATATCATCGGTATACTATCTAATTTGGAGACATTCCAAGTCGCTGGCAGCAATTATCCCGATTCCTGGCGATTATTCCCGTTTGTTCCCGGGCGCTGGGCGTAGCCCTCTAATTTATTAAGGAATCCTGCGATCGTGCGTTAATGAGACCTGATGGAATGCTGCTGTGATCTCCATTGTAATTGCTAAGACAGAAATATATTGGGTTCGACGCTCAGAAATAAAGGTATTGAGAATCGTCAGGGATCACTGTTAACGCTATGTATTTAGTAGAGATGGAAGGATGGAAAAACGAGCTGACGGATCTTGTCATCAGACACAGTCTGTTTATTTATTTTCTTATTTGGGACACAATTACAAAAACAAAACAAAAATTAAGCTAATTGGCAAAACTTAAACTAGTAGTATCCACACAAAGTTATACCATTAGATTCTCAGCAAAATCAAATACATCTGAACAATATTCGAATAAAAAATCACATAAACAAATGCTAGAGGAATTCATTATACGTAATACAATTTAATTAGATTTTTGAATTCAGTTATATCATTTAAATTAAGAATATCGGTATAGACTAGTGATTGAATTAATCAGTATACAATTAAGGATATCAATATAGACTTGTGTACATGTAGACAAAAAATTAAGTCCATATGACTTCACGTTAATTTAGACACGTTCCTAGAATGTCTTTACGAAATTCGTAGGAATTTTATGCCATTCAAAAAAAAGCTGATTGAAGTAAATACCAAAGTTTTACTTTATCTAATAATATTATTAAGTATAAAGATACGTTTAATTCGTGATTAAATACTTGACAGAAATATTTGAATCCAGCTACGAAGGATTGGTTGAAAATATGTCACCGAATTGTCGGAAATCATTCAAGATTTTGTCAAGCCTTCACAAAAGAACCGTCCGCAGCCAAACTTTATGTCTGCTTCATGCTGAGAATGTCACTTTAAGTGATTGGTTGGAAAGTGAGGACTCGCCTTGTTCTTTATTTAATCTAATTTGCAAAATTACTCCTGGATCAATAAACCAGTCCAAAACTTTGGTAATAACGTAATTTTCCGTGAGAATCTTAACCGAGAAGATAGACAGCCGTCAGATGTTACCTTCCAAATAATTAACAGGGACAACTTTCAGGATTTTAAATTCAAATTGTAGAAGTTTTGGACAATACGACCTCGGAGATTATGCGGGAGTTGAGTCGTATTGTGGCCCGAGCTGTATACTCGTTTTATTTTTGTGACACCCCTTTTATGCGATGTTTTAAGGCGAAGAGAGGAACACTCATTCAAAGAACAAAGGATTATAGACGCGAAGTTTTATGAATCTTAATATTGTCTGTCTTAATCTCAATTTTGTTTATTTATAGTGTCAGAGTAAGATAGTTTTTGAAATCATTTGTTTGCCCTAGAATCTCTTTTAATTTATTTTCAGCACTAACTTTATTTTAGTTGTGACATTATTTGAATTCGAAGATAGCCTATCTCCGTATGTTTCAAATTGCTACTTTAATGGAAATTGAAAACTACAAATCGTAAGTTGCACGGCAAAGTTGAACTGCTCTGTTCACTTCGCAAGTTTGCCAGATTCGTGTCCTCGCTGCTTGCCAGCGAAGCCATTTAAATTCGTAATTGTTCCTGAAAATTCAGCGGAGCTTTCACGTTTTATTGGATATAATATGAGCTTTCAAGAACTTCCCAATAAGTACTTTTAAAGCTTGTTGAATTTGTTTGGCGACATTGTAATCGATATCTGAGAGACATGTTATGACGTAAATTGTGATTTTATTTTGTTGGAAGCTATTCATCTTCCCTTTTAAATGAGCTTGTCACTACGAAACATAGCTCTTTGTTAAAAATACGAGAACACAGAATTTGCATTAAATATTGTGTTGAAGTGAAGACAAATTGAGTGGCCTTCCCAATCGCCTTAGGCTTTACTTTTGTTATTTGGCACTCATACAGAACATGCTATTTTGTTTAAGCATTCCATATTATTTTTAGTATGGACCATAATGGACCTTATAAGAAGGTTCAAAGTCACCCAAAGGGTAGTGCAGATATGATGAAATTCGCTATAGAATTAGCATAAAAGTATCAGTGGGCAGGGCACATTGCTCGCAGGGCTGGCGACCGCTAGGGCGGAAAGGTCTCTGAGTGATAGGCAAATGCTGGGCATGCAGCGTCGGTAGGTCTCCCTTACGATAGACAGACGATTTGGTGAGGATCGTATGAGATGATTTGCTATGAGTTATAATATTTAATAATTGTATTGTTATACTTCTTAAAAATATATACTAGCAGCGCATGACGGACCAGTATGAACATCCTTGATGGAGGCTTATATCCAGCGGTGGGCGTCTATTGGCTGAAATGATACAAATTTGGAATTCATAACTTTTAGTTTATTATTAGTACTTGTACTCTTGTGGACAATCCTGTAATTTAAAACGGTAGTAGCCGCCAAAATGTCGGTGCCTCGAATTTTGGTGATGGAAGACGTTAATTTTTTTTTTTTTTTTTTTTTATACTACAACGGTAGCAAAAAGGCTTACGGCCTGCAGTCACCGTCGCCTATGGACGCTTGCAACACTAGGGGCATCACAAACGCTTTGCCGACCTTTTTAAAAACCTATTTACTCCCTTTTTGAAGAGCCCCATACTGTAATCCCCCGGGAAAGCCTCACCAGGGAGCTCGTTCCACAATCGGAGCGTGCGCGGAAGGAAATTACGTTGAATGTCGAACAATTCTTTGGAACACAACCCGTTGTATAAGCGATAGAAAACACACAAAGAGGCACAGTCTCTTCTCAGACTTAAGGGCTCTGTACGATCTTGTACCGTACATTGATCTCAATATGTAGGTAAGCGCGTCAGCAATTCATATCCAACTACACGTCATTTACGTAATTAAGTACCTAGTTTAGAAAGATCAGTGTCTAAGCATTCACCAACCAAACCAATCGCACATAGGCATTCATACCATTAAATTTACCAGTTAATTCACCATAACTTGTAACCATAGTTTTAGAGTATTTTATAGGCTTAGATAAAGTGTAGTGATATAATAAACTATATACATATACTATTCAAGTGACTTTTATCTACAAAGGTGTACTTTCCCGTACAGGCTCAATACCGCATGTGAGTATGGGATCGTCAACGATACGCTCAGCGCGTCTTTGGACCGAATCAAAAGGATCAAGTTGGTATCGAGGTGCTCCCGCCCACAGGTGACAGCAGTACTCCATATGGGGCCTGACTTGCGATTTGTATAATAGCAGTCGTTGCCTCGGAAGGAAGTACCGCTTAGCTCTGTTAAGCACACCTAGTTTTTTTAGAAGCCAACTTGACCTTGTCATCTAAGTGACTTCGGAATTGAACGTCACTGGAGATGTTGACACCGAGGATCCCAATACTCTTCGAGATGTTCAAGGTTGTGTTCTGGAATTGTGGGGCTACAGTGAATGGGGCTTTTTTAGCGGTGAACGCACAAACTTGTCTTAGAGGGGTTAAATCGGACTAAATTGTCCCGCCCCCAATCGGAGACTCTGGTTAGTGTACTCTCGATTTCAGACACAAGTTGTTCACGACTTTCCTCCACAATGGAACGAGGGGTATTTGCACGGCCCGTGTAAACAGCATCTCCAGTGCTGTCGTCCGCATAGCAATGGATGCCGCCAAGCGACAGCATATCATTGATATGCAGCAGAAACAGTGTTGGAGATAGCACAGAGCCTTGTGGGACGCCAGCATTTATTATCCGAGTTTCAGAGCAGCTGCCGTCAACTACGGCTCTAATGCTCCTCCCGGATAAAAAGCTAGCAATCCATTTGCATAGCCCCTCGGGGAGTCCGTAAGATGGCAACTTCGATAGAAGACCCCGGTGCCAGACCGATCGAACGCTTTCGCTATATCCAGGCTAACTGCCAATGCCTCACCTCGAGTCTCAATGGCAGATGCCCAACGGTGGGTGAGATACACTAGAAGATCACCAGTCGAGCGACCGTGACGAAAGCCGTATTGGCGGTCGCTGATCATATCTTTTTGCTTAATAGATGGTCATTCATTCAATTTTATCATTACAACTTTGATGAGTAGCATTACCTCCTTAAATGACGAAGCTTATTAATACTACATTGAAAATATTTGCTTTATGCTCTTTTGAAACAAACTAAGTTCATTGGGATGTAACTTTTTCTTGATACAGACTCAGTTCTTTAAGAGAATATCATGTAAATACATAAATAAATCATCGTAAGTTTCCAGTTCCGTAACTTCGAAATTCTCTTAAAATAATTATCTAACTTCCTATTCTGTCAAGTTCAGTAACTTAAAACGTGAAGTTGATCAGAAGGTCGTTTATAATTTCTGTTTCTTTTCTCTTCAAGGATCTTTTATGCTTAAAAGAGTATATAAAAATTTGATTAATTTACACTCGGTCGGTATTTTTATTACTTTTGGTGGCAGGCGAGCAGTCTATCTCATTGTAATGATGGCACCACTTGAGGACATTTGCAATATCGGGGGCACAACACAGTCATTATTTACTTGGTAATACGCGATCTTTTCAAGCCATGTTTGAATTCGGATATATAAAATTCAAAAAGCACCGCAACTGGAAGATTGTTCGATAGTTTGCATGAAGGGAACTGTGATAGACCAAAAGTTTCCAGAGGACACTCTACTGCGATAATAATAATTATTATTTCATATATGGGATAGCTTTAAGTATTTAACCTTGTAAAGAAAAATGACGCTTGAAGAGAAGGTTTAAACTAGTAAGGGAAGTTGGGTTCAGACTATTTATTCAGCTTCTAATTGACTTACTCTGCAAATATACCGGCAGAAATAAATAGCCTTTGCTGGTTTTCTTGCTAGTTCTTTGGCCAATGGCGTAGCATCTTGTCATGCGAAAGTGATTGTAAAAATTCTATTTGAAGAATAAAGTTTTGATTTTAATTTCATTTGGAATATTTATTCAACATAATTATTTACGGTTAACAATTTAAAATTTAATGAACAAAATAAGTTTAAGATATACAATATAGGCTTATACGTGGATAACATTCTCGAACAAAAAACGAAACAAGGAAAACCTTCTTGAAAAGAACGAGCAAGAAACTCTGAAGATCTAATTTTGGAAGAGCTTTGGGCGATAATAGCCATTTTTCAATGACCTAAATAGGTCTATTGTAATTTTAGCTCTGTTTATAATCCGTCGTAAGTCCCAAGTAAATATTTTAGTAGTGTTATGTCATCAACGTCAATTTCGTGTATGAGCAATCGCATAAAAGGAGTTTTGATGATTGACGCTCTTTCATATAGAACTTGCAACTGAATCCCTAAGATCCATGTTCCAAAGATTGGCAGCCTGCAGTGTTCTGTGAGGGATCTTATAAGTGTGCTGATATTTAACCTAACTTAGCTTCATTAGCTGAATAACCTTTTCTTAAGGCTTTAAAGTACTCCCGTCCTAATGTTCTCCGCCAGAGGGAGCCAGACTCTCTAAAAAGTTACTCATTTATTTTCAATACCAGTTTTGATAATTTCATCAGCTTCTTCATTACTCTTATGTTCTTAGGTCCTGCGGTCCTTTGATTAGTAAGAATTATATTTTTTTTTTTTTTTTTTTTTTTTATAGGATAGGGCAGCAAACGAGCAAACGGATCACCTGATGGTAAGTGATAACCGTTGCCCATGGACACCCGCAACACCAGAGGAGTCACAGATGCGTTGCTGGCCTTTTAAAAAGGGAATAAGGGGGGAAGGGGGATGGGCCTCCGGTACCCTCACTCACTCGGCGAAACACAGCGCAAGCGCTATTTCACGCCGGTTTTCTGTGAGGCCGTGGTATCACTCCGGTCGAGCCGGCCCAATTCGTGCCGAAGCATGGCTCTCCCACGGTAAATCAATTCTTCGAATTATAATCAATTCTTCGACACCAGATAGGTATTTCGTTTCATATTAGAAGCGCAAAGTATATAATATGTATATATTCCTCCTCTACTTTTGCTACTGTGTACTTACACATAAATACACAATAGCAGGAGTGAAATAGTAATGAAAATAATTGGAGCACACAATTGCTTCGCCCGTAATTTAACAAATAATAGTTGAGAAGATCGTAATTCCCCAGCTTAAGGACTCTCAAGTTCCGTCGGCTTATTCCGGGTACTAAAGTTATTACCTGGCCAAGTTAATAATCAAAATGCGACTCCAGTGCCAATATCTTATAAGATTTCTTCTCCAATGGCTTTGTTATATCGAGGTATTACGGCGGCGCTAGCAGAATAACAATTAGTGAGACAGCTTTCTCGAAATTGTTACGACAGTCATGAGAGAGAATTCCTCCTATGCTATTACGTTTTGAGATGGGACTGTGTTTCCAAAATTGCCGTAAGCGATTATTTCTCGTGTCAGTATTTAATAACGTATTTGTGTTGAGATAATAGGGATTATTTATATTTGTTACAGCATTTAAGGTTTTAAATGATGTACTGTTCTGTTGTGTGTGTATTGTTCAAGACGGTGGTAGGTGCAGGGTTGATCTTCAGCAGAAGAGACAAAGTCGATTGAAATAAGAAAGCGTCGTTTTGAAATACAAGTCCCACATACGAGACTATTTATTCTTGACTACACCAATTGAACACTGTTACACTATTCTTATTCTACGCCGGTATGTACAGTCACGGCCGGCCTTTGTTTCACAGGGATTCCGAACTACGGGAAACCTGGAGCACTATTACTCGTTGAGCACTCACTTTCACAGCACTACTATTACTTGCTGACTACTTGCTGACTACTTGCTGACTACTTGCTGACTTCTTGCTGTGCTTTGTCTCGAGGTAGACTGACTCAATGGCGATTTTGGCCCGAATTATATACATTTTTGCGTAGTTAAACTGGCGGGGAGTCTAAATGCGCATCGTGGCTCGTGACATGTACATTTACAATACATATATTTCTATGACTTGTTGATATTCCTAATTATCTGTTTAATAACTTATATCTAGGGGAAATAAAAGACAAATCACGCACAGTTTATTGAATGAGACTTACAAGCTAACTTAAGTAATTACTATTATACATTGATTGAATTGAGGCTGCCGTCAACATTCCACCCCCTGTTGAGGAAGTTGCTCCGAAACATCTTCGTTCGTAGGCAGCGCGATCACCTTGCAGGCTGGTCGTCTCAGGGTTCCGTGCGGAGTTCTGATGTCTACTACTCGAACTTGTCCATCAGCGCCGGGATGCACTTTGACGATCTCTCCCCGTGGCCATGAGTTACGAGGTAGGTTGTTGTCGACGATCAGGACCAAGTCGTTGACTCGTAGTGGTTTTATGGCCTCGGTCCACTTCCTGCGTTGCTGAAGTGTCGGTAGGTATTCTTGCAGCCACCTTGCCCAAAATTGATCAGCTAATGCCTGTACGAATCTCCATTGTTTTCTTGTGCTGAGGTCGCTTCGGTCGAAGACTCCAGTCGGGGTACTATTTGCAGCTGTCCCCAGCAGTAGGTGATTTGGGGTAAGAGCCACTGGGTCGTTCGGATCTACCGACACGTGAGTGAGTGGTCGGCTGTTGATGATGGCTTCGACTTCGGTCAGCAGGGTTTGCAGAGTCTCTTCTTTCGGTGCTCGTTCGCGTAGTACTGCCTTGAGGGCTGTCTTCACCGAGCGTACGAGACGCTCCCAGCAGCCTCCCATGTGTGGTGCGGCTGGTGCGATGAATTTCCACTCTATTCCCCTGGTGGTTGCTGTCTCTTTCAGTGCAGTTAGGGCCTTTTTCATTTCGGTGTTTGCCCCTACGAAATTGGTGCCGTTGTCGCTGTACATTACTTCTGGCTGGCCCCTCCTCGCGATGAACCTTCTTAGTACCATGATGGCT
This sequence comes from Scirpophaga incertulas, assembly GCA_036419045.1. Classification (NCBI taxonomy): domain Eukaryota; kingdom Metazoa; phylum Arthropoda; class Insecta; order Lepidoptera; family Crambidae; genus Scirpophaga; species Scirpophaga incertulas. The sequence continues at coordinate 4,298,306 of CM071634.1, read as the reverse complement.
GCGTCGGCGCTTAGCGATGACGTGAGCTCCAAGTGCACTGCCCTGGTGGTGAGGCATGTGATCACCACCCCCAGCGCTTCTCGTGTCGTCGCCCGATGGTCACTTCTAGGGGTCCGAAGTAGTCGATCCCGCAGTGCGCGAAGGCTCGCCGTCGGTGCGCGAGTCTTGCTGGTGGTAGGTCACCCATTTTCGGCGAGGTCGGCTGGGACTTACGCAGTTGACATATTTTACAGCTGTTTGCTATTTTCTTCACCGTAGGTCTCATCCTCGTGATCCAATATTTTTCTCGCAGCGTGTTCACGACAGTTTCGTTGTTCGCGTGTTGTGCTTGGCGATGATGATGGCCGACTATCAGTTCGGTGATGCGGTGACGACCGTCCAGCACGATCGGGTGGCGAGCTTCGTATGGCATCTGTGCGGCGTTCAAGCGGCCTCGAACTCGTAACAGCCCGTCGGTTGTGAGCATAGGGTCCAAACTTCGTATCTTGCTGTGTGACGGCAGGATTTGTCCGATCTTCATTTTTCTTATTTCGGCGGCGAACGAGCTTTCTTGCGCTTGTCGTATTAGCAGTAGCTCCGCCTCTTGTATCAGCGTGCCGGTCACAGGTACATGCGTTTTCGTTCGTAGCGTCCTTGTCCATGCTATCACGCGTGCTGTCGTGTTCACGGCGCGTTGCCACGAAGAGAACCGATTTATGTCAATCAGCTGTTCGGGTTGCTCCGTCGTTACATGTACTTGCGCGGTGCTACGTATCTCGTGCGTGCTTTCTTCTGTAGCGACGCAGCTGGTCATCTCTGGCCACTCTTCTGGTGGTAGACGTAGGAAAGGTGGGCCCGTCATCCATATAGAGCCCTCGCTGTTCCATCCAATTCTTGTGGCTTCATCGGCAGGGTTGTGTGCAGTAGGTACCCAGCGCCAGTCACTAACTTGCGATTTTCTGTCGATTTCGGCGAGTCGATGAGCTACGTATGGCTTGAAGTCGCGTGGATTTGCTCGTATCCATTGAAGTACTGTCTTCGAGTCGGTCCACAGGGTTTTCGATGCTATTTTCACGGCGTGTTCTTTCTCGACGGTTTCGGCCAAACGACAGGCTAGAAGCGCGGCTTGCAGCTCGAGTCGTGGCACGGAGACAACTTTCAGTGGTGCAACTCTTGCTTTTCCTGCGACGAGCGTGACGTTCCTGTGTTCATCGACGAGGTAGGCTACGGCGGCGTATGCTTGTTCACTGGCGTCGCCGAACACGTGGAGCTCCAAGGTCGAGCTGTTCAGCCCGTACCATCTCGGCATCTTCAGGCTTCTTACTGCTTCCAGGTCGCAGAGCCATTTCTTCCAGTCGACGAAACAGTCTTCAGTGAGTGGCTCGTCCCATTGTATCCCCGTTCTCCATACTCGTTGCATCAATATTCTTGAGTCGATGGTGAGCGGACAGATCAAGCCCAACGGATCGAACAGGCTCATGATGAATCGTAGAAATTCTCTCTTCGTGGGTATTTCTTGACCTTCGGCGATTTCTTTCTTGATTTTCTTAAACGACAGGTCGAATGTGATGGTGTCTTCTTCTGTGTTCCATATCATGCCCAAGGTCCTCTCGACTTTTCCCATCAGTCTCGTTAGGTCGACCGATGATGATATGCTATCGGGCAGCTGTTTTCTGAGTTCACAGCTGTTCGTCTTCCAATCTCGTATGTGGAAGTTCCCTCTTGCGTGTATCTTTGTAACTTCTTCGACGAGCTTCACGGCGGTGCTGATGTCATCTACGCTGTCTAGGTAGTCGTCCATGTAGTGGCGCTCCTGTATCGCACGTACAGCATCCGGGTGTTCTTCTTTGAACTCGTTGGCGTTGAGATTCAGTATGTAGATGGCGCATGTAGGCGAACACGTAGCTCCGAAGATCAGGGAATTCATGGCGTAGACGTCTGGTGTTCTGGTGCGATCCTTGCCTCTCCACAGGAATAGCTGTGCCCCTCGATCTTTGTCGGCGATCTTCACTCGCAGGAACATGTCTTCGATGTCAGCTGTCATGGCGATTGGTTTCGACCGGAACTTAAATAGCACACCGAGCAGGGAATTCATCAGGTCAGGTCCACTCAACAGGTTGTCGTTGAGGGACGTCCCTTTGCAGGTCGCGGCGGCGTCGAAGACCAGTCTCAGCTTCCCCGGCTTGTTAGGATTGGTAACACCGAAATGAGGCAGGTACCATACAGGCGATGAACTCGTTGACCCATTGACCTTCTGCGCGTAGCCCTTGTCTATCAGCCTTTGCATTTGTTGGCAGTAGGCATTCGCGTATTGTTCGTCTTGATCCATCTTCCTTTCTATATTCTTCAGTCGTTTTTCGGCTTCTTTGTAGTTGTCTGGCAGGTCGATATCATCCTGCTTCCATAGTAGCCCCACTTCCCATTCATCTGCAGTTCGTTTGGATGTTTCTTGCAGAATCTTCTCGGCGCGTGCGTGGTCACTGTTCTGTCTTGACTCTTTGCTAATTCCAATGGCGTCGAGTTCGAACTGTTTCTTCACGATGTCTTCAAGGTCGGACAGCTGGTTGACTCTTTCGTGTCCCTCTTCTCGGCAACTGACTGGCCCATGTATCACCCAACCCAGTTGAGTGAGCGATGCTGCAGGTTGGCCCGATCTTCCACGTCGAAAGTCACCTCCAACAATCAGTTCCCAGTGGTCTTGGCCGATGAGCAGTAGTGGCTTAGCTTCGTTCATGCTGTCGCAGTTCAACCCTCGGAGATGCTTGTGTCGCTTGATCAGGTCTTCACTTATCGTCTGCGGCGGGAGATCTATGTTCTTCATGGTGCGCATAGTGAGTGAGTGGTGTTTGTCGTTTGCACCTCGAATCTTGACGACCACTCGGCGCGACTCGTCGTCGATGATGGAATGACCCCCAGCGCTGACGATGTGTAGCGGTTGCTTGCTTCCTTCCAGGTTGCTGGCCAATGTGCTGTCGATCAGTGACACTGTAGCGCCGTCGTCTAGCAGCGCGTATGTGTGCCGTTCAATCTTCCCATCTTCCACGGTGACAGGGATGATCTTCAGTAGCGACTTGACTCGTTGATCGCCGATGCTCGTCACACGTTCGGTTGGCGCGGCCTCTTGTTCACTGTTGTTCGGGCGGTCGGCGTGTAGTAGTTCGTGATGAGGTCTGTTGCATTTCTTACACTTCTTCGCACGGCATGACATCTTGCTGTGTCTTCCTGACATGCACTTGAAGCACAGTCGTTTGCTCTTCACTAGTTGCCATCGCTCGTCGTTGTTCATCTTCTTGAACACTTCGCACTTGGAGAGGTGATGAGGCTTGTCGCAGGCTTCACACTTGAGTTCGACTTCAGCGACTTCCATGATTCGATGAGCTTCCCTGCGTGTTGTCATCGGAGTCTTGCCGTGCACGGGCGCTGTCTTGAGATTTGTTGCTGGAGTCTTCATGTTCGATGACGTGCTACCAACGAGTTCAGCGGGTAGCATGAAGGCAGCAGTGTCGGCGAGCTCTTCGAGGAATTCGACGAAGATCAGGAGTGTCGGCGAAACTCGAAAGTCGATGTCTTCTGCTTGAGCGCGGCGTGCGAATTTGCAGTACTCGTTGCGTTGCGTCGGCGTAAGCTTGTCGAGTAGTTCTCTCACAAGTTGCGGGTTGTTGATGTATCCGTCGGCGTGGATGTTGCGAAGTGTGGAAACGCAGGACCGGACTGATGCGCTGAGTATTCGTAGCCCGTTGCAGTCGTTATCGTTGACTCTTGGTAGGCTTCTTATCTTCGAAATTGTGGCTTGCAGAAGTAGCGTTGGGTTGCCATAGGCTCGTTCGAGCGTCTTCATAATCTCATCAGGATCATAACTTGTGCGCAGTAAATCTTCCACTAGTTGTTTCGCCTTTCCTTGGATTGCCACTTGTAATCTTGCGAGGTTTTCTGTTCTCTTGAAATCGCACATCTTCGTTGATTCTTCATAGCGTCTCTTGAAGAAGATCCATTCTGCCGGGTCGCCGTTGAAGAGCGGGAGCTCGTAGAAGGCGCGCGGCATCGGGCGAGGTCTTGACATATCGCGGATTGCGGTCGTCAGTTCTTTTATTACTTCATGTTGTTTCAGATCCGAGGCGTGGCTGACGATCCTCTTCTGCGTGGGTTGTTCGACGAATGGTGACTTCTCAACCCATTCCCCGACGCGGGTTTGCACTTCTTCGACTTGCTGTTCAGGAATTTCTTGTTCTTGTTCTTCTTCGGCTTCCAGCTCGGCCAGTTGCATATTCTTCTTCATTTCTGTGAGCCGTTGTTGTGATCTGAACAGTTCCAGTTCGGCTTCATATTCGATTCTTCTTCTGGCGGCGTCTCGTTGAGCGCGACTGCTTCTTGATGACGTTACGCTAGCCGGTGCTTGTGGTGCCGGCACACGACGTACGGTACTCGGCGTCTGTGTGGTGAAGTCCTGAATTCTTCCTCCTGCCAGTGGTATTTCGGGCACACGGTAGTCAGGGAGTCCTCTTCGATTGGACGTAGACGGCGAATTTGCTTGGAGTAACGACGCGGCGACCCCGGAGTCCGTGTGTAGTTCAGACACGGGCAGACCCCCCGGAATTCCTCCACGGCGAACTTCTTGCAATCGTTCATTCTTGGTGCCGTGTACTTGATCTTCCTGATTCTGGTGCGATTGCTCTTCAACCCGACGAGCCTGGCTTCTTGTCGAGTATGTGGACATCTTGAATTCTTCTTTCCTCGATTTCTTGCTCTTCTGAAGATCCGGTGACGAAGGACCAGTTGTTCAAGACGGTGGTAGGTGCAGGGTTGATCTTCAGCAGAAGAGACAAAGTCGATTGAAATAAGAAAGCGTCGTTTTGAAATACAAGTCCCACATACGAGACTATTTATTCTTGACTACACCAATTGAACACTGTTACACTATTCTTATTCTACGCCGGTATGTACAGTCACGGCCGGGCCTTTGTTTCACAGGGATTCCGAACTACGGGAAACCTGGAGCACTATTACTCGTTGAGCACTCACTTTCACAGCACTACTATTACTTGCTGACTACTTGCTGACTACTTGCTGACTACTTGCTGACTACTTGCTGACTACTTGCTGACTACTTGCTGACTTCTTGCTGTGCTTCGTCTCGAGGTAGACTGACTCAATGGCGATTTCGGCCCGAATTATATACATTTTTGCGTAGTTAAACTGGCGGGGAGTCTAAATGCGCATCGTGGCTCGTGACATGTACATTTACAATATATTTCTATGACTTGTTGATATTCCTAATTATCTGTTTAATAACTTATATCTAGGGGAAATAAAAGACAAATCACGCACAGTTTATTGAATGAGACTTACAAGCTAACTTAAGTAATTACTATTATACATTGATTGAATTGAGGCTGCCGTCAACATGTAATTAATTTATATAAGATCTGTTATTTAAGTTGTTTTGGTATATTCACTTATAATCAATGTAAATATTTTTTTATCATTGATATTAAAAAATGTGTGTCAATAAATGATTCTTTGGAATCATAATACAAGATAGAAAAAAACTGCAATAAAAAAAACTAGACTATAAGGTGTCAGTGAATCACAGATATATTTACACTACTCGTATATATACAAGTTTACATTGTAATGTAATATATATTATATATGTACCCTAATGAAAAGCCAGCAAAGTAGTAGAAAGAGGCATCAATCTTGCCCATTAATTAGTCTTTGTGGATATCTTATATTGCTTAAAAGTAAGGCGGTTTTCGAAGTACAAATGTCAAGCGTGTCTGTGTGCCCAATGTACAAGAGCACTGGCGTCGTCATATTGTAGCGCGGGTAGGGATGCCTCGGCAAGACATTATTGAGGAACTTTCAATCTCTTGTTACTTTACAAAGGGATTGCCTGTACACAGCCAATTCAAGGACATTTAATTTAATCAAACATGGCTTCGAAGCTGGTGTTTCTGAGAACAACGTACGTAATTGAGTTTGTTTGATACACGGAACTGTTATGGAATTAACACTGTTAAATATTGTTTAATTACTTCTTCTTTCTTTTGCCCTGTTCCCAATTTTATTTGGGGTTGTCACAACAAGTCTTTCTCTTCCACTCTCCTCTATCAAACACCTCTCACTCACACACAGTCCATCCATCTTCTTCGGTCTTCCTCTCCCCAAGTGTCCATCCAGTTTCATGTCCATAGCTTTCCTAGTAACATGATCATTCCCTCTTATTATTATTATTATTATTATTTAATACGTGAGCATACCAGGAAAGTCTCCTTTCTGTCAAATTTTCAACAATAGGCACTACTTTCAGATTTCGGCTGATATATTCATTTGTTTATTTTTTAATTGTTTTTTATTGTTTAATAACTAGTAAAAGTTTGAGATTGGATGTTTGGTCGCTTCGGCCATAAGACAGATTTGAGATTCTGTATATAACCCTAAAATTTGATAGTCTTTGATTCGTGTGTGTCGACAGTAACAATGTACAAGTTTATCCGAAAACATAACTTGTCAACTACGATGGACTTTATAAGGAGGCTAAAGTCACTCAAAGGACTTGTATTACTGGATTTCCTCTGCGTGATCATGTCAGGAATAATGAAATCCGCAGAAGAAGCAGGGTCACCGACATAGTCCGAAGAATTACGAACGTAAGCGGCAGTGGGCAGGGTATATTACTGACATTTAACTGACAGACATAATATACCGGAGCGAGAGTGAGCGCTGTGGGCTCGACACTAGTCTACGAATCAGTTGCTTCAGGGGCCCAAAGTCGATTCTGTAATATACCAACGTGTTCTTCGTATTTCGAATTTTCGAAAACATCAATATATCAAAGTTAGGCTAGACCAAACTAGGTACCTTTAGACCTGAGCTCAAGCTCCATTTGCACAAACCTAAATTAAGTTAGTTATGGTTATAAAAGATAATACCACTTTTGAATGAGTTCTTGCTGGCGTCGTAGAAATTAATAGGGAAATCGGTGGTAATTTACTCCATTATAAGAATTTTAAGGGCCTAAAATCAAGGACGAGGATTTGTTGGAGACCATATGATTGTGCATGTTTCGAAATATATATGTGATTGTACACTATTAGAAAAAAAAACAATGAGTGTTTGGTCTAAAATTTATTAACTAACAGCGAACAGCTACTAAATAAATAACAAGTAATGGCTAATGGCATAAAAGTTGTATAATAAAGCAGTGTACAAAACAATATTATTTTGTGCTTAAATGAAAACTAATGACACATAAAACTAAAAAACAAATAAATGATTAATGACACATAAAACTGACAAGCAAATGAATAACCAATGGCACATAAAACTAAAAAAAAATCAAATAAATGATTAACGACACATAAAACTGTCAAACAAATGAATGACTAATGGAACATAATAAACAAAATAATAATATTGTGGAGAGCGCTTCTCGATTAGCTGTTGTGTTATATTAATATATCGTCAGAATTTTGTCAGTAAACAAGTTATATATCCAAATAATAGATTAATAACAAAGAATATAGTATCAAGCACAGACAGTTAGTGGACGTATTACAATATACATTAGATTTAAATTCCAACGAACCAGTTAACATGTTATCAAAAATGGCGGATCAATGTATCAACAGGCTTCGAACGATAAATTTCAAAGATTGACACAAGTAGGTTGTAGCGACAACGACTTAAGCGTGTATCTACTTATTTTAAATTCGCGTCAGCCCTAGCCGGTCACAGGGTGTCAGTGTGATGTATGGGGGTGGAGATTCCCCCAACGTTAGTCGTCACGTCGCCGCGATCGCTTGCTCTGAATTATGACAGAGATATAATGCCCCCATCTCAGTAAGCCCGCTCGATGGAGGAAATATGGCCGGGGCCTGGGCGATCAAGAGCCTAAGCTTGTTTGCCCAGCGACGTGCTTTCCCGCTACTTTTATAGTTCCAAGTCTTTAACTCCTTGAGCCTTTTTTAATATCACGTCATTCATTTAGTCTCAGTGATTTTTTTTTTATTTTGGGATTTGGTCGATGGTATACAAGCCGTACATCCTTAGAAATATTTTAGACGCGAAAGTTTGTGGATTTTGTTTTTTTGCAGGAACAGGCTCAAGATTAATTTGAAACGGAGACAAATCAAGAATATGACACGTATATTATTTTTTGATATAATATTTCTTGTGCGTTCTACTAGAATAATATCTTATATATAAAAATGAATCGCAAAATGTGTTGGTAAGCTCATAACTCCACAACGCCTGGACCAATTTGGCCAATTCTTTTTTGTTAATGTTCGTTGAAGTTCAAGGAGGGTTTTTACAATGAGGAAAATTCGAATAATTATCGGAAATACCCTAAAAACAACCCTTTTATTTTCCCATGCAAACGTTTTCTAACTAAAACGTACAGTCGAATTGAGCTTTATTGTTATTGTATAAAGTTCATATTGCAAGCACTCACTGCTGTCTAAGCAATGAAGGTGTGTTCCCAACATCAAAGAGTCAATTTGCGCTTTATTAACGCTACATATAGTTGAAATTCAATCATATCTATCAAAACAGTGTGCGTGCGTGCGTTGGAGCACAGAATACATCGTTGGAGGATTTAATGTCACGTTCCAAAATTGAATAGCCACAAAATGTAATAGGTCATTTAGACTTTTTTTGCGATTTGGTTGGCTATGCGACATTAACTATAATATAATTAGGAACAAAAAACTGCCACTGTACAAATCTTTTTGACAGGACGAAGTCTGTCGGGTCCGCTAGTTCTAAATAAATGCCGTTAACATTTATAACATGTTTGACTCCATTACAGATTCTTATTTAGATATATTCGTCTCATAAAGGAACGATAACTAGGGTCGGTCAACTAAGAGAAACGGTTTTCTTTCTATGTGCCTTACGTAAAAACTGAAACAATTCATTCATAGCAAAGCGAAACATGTTCATGTGACCCCGGAAACCTGAAGGTTATTTTTATGGCACAACAGGGGCTCAGGGACGTGCTAAACGCCATCGCCAACATCCTCGTCTGTACGTGTTCCCCCAGTGTCTCGTATACATTATGTGTAGAGGATTCAACTGCTTTGTTCTGTTGGAACGTATTATTTATGTACGTATTGGACACGGACATAAATTTTACAAGATTCTGTACATGTAAGTTTACAATTTATTACAAATATCTTGGACACAAATACAAGCATGCCTTAGTTTATTTTATATATTAAAAAACTTGATACTATAATTGAGCAAAGAAATGTTTTACGAGAACAGTTTTAAAGTGGAATACAGATAATTGAGTAAAAGCAATTTAAAAGAAGCAACCTAAAAAATCATATGATAATGATGATGGTGATGATGATGATAATTATAATGATGATGATAATGATGATGATGGGGGTGGTGGTGATGATGGTACATATTTTTTAGCATATGTCATAAAATAAGAGCCGTCTCCTGTTTTTAAGTTACCACCGTAGCTAGCATAACCAATTGAGACCAGAATCACGTATTAATTCTTTGAGTACAGTTAGAAAGAGAAGGTGCTATGGACCTACATAACGCCATCCTTTTCTAACAAGCAGAGATTGAGTGAATGAGGGTACCGGAGGCCCAACCTCCCTTTCCCCTTTATTCCCCTTATTCCTCTTATTCCCTTTTAAAAGGCCGGCAACGCATCTGTGACTCCTCTGGTATTGCGGGTGTCCATGGGCAACGGTTATTGCTTACCATCAGGTGATCCGTTCGCTCGTTTGCTGCCCTATCCTATAAAAAAAATAAAAATTTCGTCTCACAGCCCCACACCTGTTTAACTGTCACTTGCAACATTTATCTGAATATCTTCTTCATTAATCTATATTTATAATAAATCTGTAGAGGGGTCAATTCTGTACATGAAATATATTTTCAAAATAACTATCAGGAGGCGATTAGGGATCGATACTGATGTCAAAAATGCAATCAGCAAAATTTTTGTCTGTCTGTCTGTCTGTATGTTCCTTATAGAAACAAAAACAACTGGACGGATTTTAACGAAACTTGGTATAATTATTCTTCATACTCCTGGGCAGGTTATAGAATACTTTCCATTACGCTACAATCAATAGGAGCAGAGTAGTGAAGAGAAATTTTGGGAAAACGGGAGAAGTAACTCCATTTTTTAGCTTCCGTTGCGTGTGTAGCCTTAATGGTTAAAGTCACATAAAAATCATGTAGGATGGAAATATTCTACATAAAATTGTCTAAAAAACATCCCGCAACAGCATATGTCTATCTTTTATGGTTGACTCACAATAATCTATACTAATATTATAAAGCTGAAGAGTTTGTTTGTTTGAACGCGCTAATTTCTGGAACTCCTGGTTCGACTTGAAAAATTAATTTTAATGGGCTATTCAATAAAAATTATTTTTATTGAATAGCCCATTAATCGAGGGAGGCTTTAGGCTACATAACATCACGCTGCGACTAATAGGAGCGAAGAAATAATGGAAAATGTGGAAAGAACGGTGAAAATTATTCATCTTTGAGAGCTTCCGTTGCGTGAGCTGCGAAAACGGTTCTAGATACCAAAAAAATATGTATGAAAGAATTATTCCTCTTAAAATGATCTAAAAAATGTCCGCGACAGTATATGTCTATCTTTTAATGTTAACTCAATAGAATCGTTTTTATGGTGATCAAATTTGGATATGTCGTTGTCAAGATCGGGTAACAGCTGAGGTGGTTGTTTGCAAAAATAAATATGATGCTCAATATAACCACGCGGACGAAGTCGCGGGCACAGCTAGTAACTAATATATCTTTATCAGCTTACCATGATAAACCTTCGTATTTGCCCTCAGGTTGATCTGTCCTGCCGGAACACCAAGCAGCAGGTTGGCGCCCTGTTCACTCGCAGCAACTTCGTGACCCTAAAGTATGTCACCGACAACTGGGGCACCGATGCTAACGGGTTCAAATTGATCATCACAGCTGTCAAGGATCCCAGTAAGTATCGATTTCAGACGAGTTTTTCATATTCAATTACAGCAAGGGAGATTATTTATTTAATTTCCGATGGTAAATGAGACACGTAGGAATTGTTTTCATTGGTTTCTTAATGTTAGAGATATAGTATTTTTTTTATGATGAACATACACTGCAGTTTCTGATGGCTATTTTTAGCTTAAATCAGCAAAATAATATTTTACGAAAATAGTTTTAAAATGGAATATAAATAATTGAGTAAACACAATTTAAAAGAAGCTACCTAAAAATCATATGATGACGATGACGATGATGATGATGATGACAATGATGATGATGGTGGTGGTGGTGGTGGTAGTGATAATGTTAGTGGTGGTAATGATGATGGTACATATTTTTTAGCACGAGAACTGAAGAACTTTACACCTTGCCAACAACGAGCAAAATTAAAATCTAAAATTTATTCTTTACTACGCCATTGGTTCGTAAGTCTACGGCGGGAGACCTTTTTCTTTACGAGGTGGAATGCTGTTACGCACAGTACTTGTCAATATAATTAACAGCCGTGTGTGGGACTCACCCGGCGGGAAGCAGTGCATACCCACTAAACCATCTCGATGTCCATTCTGTCCTCAATTAGGGCGATCCAGATACTGAAAGCCCGATTTCTCCAGATCACCCTTGGACAACCCGTACCAGCTACGGGTATGACGGCAGGGATCTATTTTTAGTACTGGAAAAAACCAGCAAAAAAGCCACCAATATCTATTTTTTCTCCCTGTATTTTACAGGGCCGTTAATTAGAAGCTAGCCTCAGATAAATAGTCTATACCCAACTTCCTTTATAAGACTAATTAAGTTCACATTATATCTGTAAAAGTTATAGCGTCATTGCGTTATTTACAATAGTCAAAACATTTGCCAACATAACTATTGAGTTATTAAAATTAAACCCAAGCATTGTTGTCATTTAAGTAATCATTAACAGTATAACACTTTCCTCTAAGAATATTTCTGATTGATTTAAATCAGTCAAAAGACAAATCAGTGAATCTTTCTGAACCATTTTTATAAAAAGCTATGCGTTTCCCCTTAAAAAAGCCTTTAGTTTTAAACCTGTACGTTCTCTGCCCAAAACAAGCTTTTGTCTACAAAATTGTGCTTATTTCTAATCGCACGAACGCTCAAGATCTCTGTGTCGAGAAGGTCAAAAAGCGATCTGGTTCGTACTGGACAAAGGCACGTCGTCTTCACGCTCTCCGAAGAGCGCGATGTGTCAGATTGATTCGCGGATGTGTTGTGTTAAGAACGCAGTTGTTAGGCGGTGGGCGGTTTCGTTTGCACGCGTAATTGGATTGGAGAGCTTGGGAGAAAATTCCTCGAACAGCCGGTTTTGCCGAGACGTTATCGACGGGAGTGTAGTTTCCGCTTGTCTAATAAGTGGTTAGAGGCATAGTTAGTATTTAGCGTGATCTTTAAGGTAAGGTTATAAAGACAATAGCTCTATATTATAATGGAACGGAGATATAGAGTACATAACAAAATGCAGAGACCACTTATACAGATTCTTTCAATCTTGTAGCTTAAAGAAATCAAATATATTTGTATTTATTCCATTATTTTTGTCAACCGGATCAAAAGTTGTAGGTTTTAGTAAAACAACGAACAAAAATTTAGATTTCCTAATATCATATTTACATTGAGATTAAATTTCTTTGTCATATAAAGGCCTATTTTGAAGGAGACTTTATTTTGAGCACGATGGATATACATTAGAAGAGTATTCCAGTGGCCGATAGCGGAGTATAAAGAGTCAGAATCATTCCCAGAATTATTGAACTTTCACCACGCCATTATATTCTTTGCTAAAAAATAAAAATAAAGAAATCGATCGGAAACAAAACCACAAATTATTCTTCCACCTTGTAGAATATCGCGACAGTCAGATGGTAATCATAGGCTTATAAGATACTAGATTTCCAGTTATATCAGATTTTTCTACAGAAAATATGTGTTTTCTCGTGGTTAAAAACATCTCATGTCACTGCCGGCGTGCCTTGCTCTCCTGATATCAAATTATGACAGATTTCTTTAATTTTTTCACGGTGCAAATACTCTTATATCTTTCTTTCTTTTTTTTAAACTATCTCTATATTAAGTTTCATTTTCACAAACAGAAATTTCTAGAATCTAGAATTAGAAATGTCTAGGAAATACTTTGTAAAGGGATTCTAACAGGATACTTAGTAACATTTTCGTCCTTTAGTATTAATAATGATAAACGAAATAAAACGCACATAGAGCAGTAATGATAAAAAGAAGGCATGTAGCCAAGATTGAACATTTAGGGAAAAATAACAACCTCAAAGACAAGAACAATAGATTGATCGGGAGATATTATGATTGATAGTCAACTTACAATTTCGATAGACGAGAAAGAGCAACTTCAAATTAAATTGGATTTACATGGTAATAACAATAATATTTAGGCAATAGTATATACATAAAAAGGGATTATTTCGCTGTAAATAATTACAAATTTCATAGGATTCGTGAGACTACTTCATATGATACAATGAAAATTTCAAATGTTTCTTATTTAATAAAATTGTTTGTTAAATATATATTGTGATATCCATGTAACATTTAATTTTCAACCTTTTAAACATTTAAATACAAACATTATAATAATAAAACATTTATAATATATATATATATATAATAATATATATAGATATATATATATAAGTAAATTGAGTGCATTTCAAAGAGAGAGGTTTACCTAACAATACTTATAGCATATATACATCCCGTGTCCTCCCCTCCGGTAACGAAACGCCATCTATCTCCAAGTTGTTACTGGCAGTACGTGCAAAAGGGTTTTGAAATAAGAGTCAAAATGAAGCGACTGCCTAAAATTACACGAGGATAATGGAGGCGCTTGTCCTAAATTAAATTTTGAAAATGGTAAACCTTTAAGCATTTGTGATGTAACGATTCTAATAATTGTAGAAACGCTAAAAGAAGATACAAAGAAAAATATAAAAGCAATGTTTGATACAAAAGGAGATTAGATTCCAGAGCAATTAATGGAAGTTTGTCCTTTAAAAATAACAGATGAAGCAATAATCCTGTCAGTGATGAATGCCGGCACGTTTTATAAAAACACCACGGCCTCAACCCTCTTTAATTTGGCCCGAATGTTTATTTATTCGCGCAAACAGCCGACAGGCTACTTCGTTTGAGCATTCCACCCTTTTTTTATATACTTTTTATTACACACACACACACGGGTATCTCCAGCGAGTTTGTTTTCGAAGATGTGGACCTGTTGCTGGTTGGGACATGTTGCTAGCTGGGACATTTTGAGCAAATAAAACTTCTTATTGTAGTTTGAGGTTGTTATCAAGAAAGAGATGAACAGGATACCAGTTGTGTAAGTAGAGAAATTATATATAATTCAAATTCAACTAAAGAATAGATTTGAATGAAATTGACTATGGCCATAGTTTGAATTCCGGGAACCGTAGGAGAGGATGAAATATATATAAAATTTAACCACGGGAAAATTTACTTCCTATCGGGAAATCGGGTATAATGCGGGGGAAGCTGCAGGCGGAAAGCTAGTTCCTTATAAATGATATATTGTTAAGGTTAAGGTCTGAATATTTATTTAAAAAAACGTTGATCAACCAAAATGAAATTTCGCATATAAGTAGATGACGACAGCTAAGAACAGTTTTGTGAATTTTCTCCCTAAAGGCATAAAATTAGGAGTATAGAGGGATAATTTCTGAAGGTTGAAAATGTGGGTGACAATATTAATAAGAAAACTAAACAAATTTGGTTTAGGATAAAAATTTTTGAAACACCCTCCTATTAAAATAAGTTACTCCCAACTAATATTATAAATGCGAAAGTAACTCTGTCTGTCGGTTACCCTTTCCCGCTTAAACCTCGCAACCGATTTTGATGAAATTTGGTACAGACAATCTTTAGACTTTGAGACAGAACATAGGCTACTTTTTATTTCGAAAAAAAGTGGTTGAAATAGAAGTTGTAAGTTTGTATGGGATTTCTTAATTTTAAAAGATAAAATCATGAAACTTTATATTTAAGGACTTGATAAGAAATCATTAAACATTTGTTCTAGCGTTTTTGAAATTTCGACCATCTAGGGGGTGAAATAAGGGCTCAAAGTTAGTATGCAAGTTCGTCAAATATCACGTCATAAGAAACAAAAAATTGTTTTTTCTAGCATTTTCTAATTTTTACCAGTGTAGGAGTGAAATGGGGGTTGAATTGAAGATAAGACCATGAATTTTGGTACCTTAGACATAAAGGACCAGCCCCCCTAGACAAAATGCCTTTCTATTTGCGTTTTCTATAATAGATAACATAAAAAATGCATGGAACTGACACTTCCAGTAGATACGTCACGTGACTTGATGACGCTGATAGAAAAGTCGCAGACAAGATGCTGTGTTTCTATTCTATCGCTCGTCTGTGTTCTATTTTGACAGTAGAAGAGTTCTAAAAAAATATAATAGTAGAAATAGAATAGAAAAGACGCGCGTGCTTTTTGTCTAGGGCTACAGGATTGACAAAAACTAATTTCACGCGGGCGGAAGCTATTAATATATATTTGCACAAATCGTCAATACAATTGATTCAGATCAGAATCAGGCGCTTCCTCGAATCATCATCATCATTTCAGCCAATAGACGCCCACTGTTGGACATAGGCCTCCCCCAAGGATCTCCACGCAGATCGGTCCTGCTGCAACCATCCAGCGCCTTCCCGCGATCTTCATCAAATCGTCGGTCCACCTTGTGGGAGGCCTACCAACGTTGCGGTGTCCAGCATATGCCTGCCACTCCAGGACCTCCTCCTGCCTCCTCGAATACGAATAATAAAAATAAACTCTGAATTTAAAACTACAAACATTTTACTTAAATTAAACAATACATGATAATTCCTTTCTGCATATTTATTTTATATTCAGATTTGATAAATGGTATAGTATCGTCTTATGTTTGAAGATTTCATATTCGAGGACAAAGTAGTGAGTCTAATAAAAATAAAAACAAATTTAACACAATATAATATTTAGATTATTATGTAATATTTTATATCGTTTACAATATGCTTTAGTATCACCGTACTATTGTACTACTTACACTGTCATGGGTTGACTGGAAGAAATCTTTGTTGGGGATAAGTCCACTAATTGTAAACTTCATTTAGTTTTACGTTTTACTTACTTATTCGTACAATAAAATGATTATAAATAAATAAATAAGGTGTATCTATATAAAATTTAAATTATTTACTACTGGTAAAACTTATATGAAATTATAATTAAAAAAAGCATTTATAAATTATTATGTACTCGGATAATGTATATAAAAATGTATAACTTGCAAAGTAGATGGTACTTTTTAAATGGCCAAGTGATTTTCGGGACCTAGGTCTAAATTTTGGATAATTATGTTGTTCTCCTGGTCGAGCTGAGCAAAAAATGTAATGGTCGCAAAAAAGTTAAAGATTCATTCTCTCGCTACGGGGCTCTGAAGTCATTGTATGTAATCCCCATCTAAGATCCCTAATTTCTTCCATTGGTCCGACATTTATATTATTTTATTGTTACAAACTTAAATTGAAGATGGCAATCTTTATAAGTATAAATGGCAGAGCTGAACTAAGTTATCGATCAAACACTTCACAATTCACTCTTGAGGCTTATAAATTGGCAATTTTGTCTAGAGTTTGGGAGTGTTCTATAGGGAATATTTGATTGAATCGCTTAGACGGTGCCCTAGTACAAATTAACCTAATTTAAACCCTAAGCCGTATAATAATAAGGATCTTAGGCTACAATTTAAAAACATATTGAATAAATTGTCTGAAAATGATCTATGCAGACGATGTCACAGACACTAGCTGTATCCTTGCTTGTAAGCTGAATATATATCGCACTAATAATACAATAGTGTATCAACTCAAAATCGAACATTTTTCAGAATCAACAAAATACTTATTCCTCACTTCATGTAATAGTTGCAAATTGAATAACTGTCACATAAGTTTTTTAATTTATCCTTATTCTGTTTTTGCACTAATCGAACGACGGTCTTGATCACGCGTGAGGAATCAAATTATGCGTGTGTTTACATATATATATATATATATATATATATATATATATATATATATAATATATATATGTATCACACAGACACTAGCTGTATCCTTGCTTGTAAGCTGAATATATATCGCACTAATAATACAATATAATATAATATATGTATCACACAGACACTAGCTGTATCCTTGCTTGTAAGCTGAATATATATCGCACTAATAATACAATAGTGTATCAACTCAAAATCGAACATTTTTCAGAATCAACAAAATACTTATTCCTCACTTCATGTAATAGTTGCAAATTGAATAACTGTCACATAAGTTTTTTAATTTATCCTTATTCTGTTTTTGCACTAATCGAACGACGGTCTTGATCACGCGTGAGGAATCAAATTATGCGTGTGTTTACATATATATATAATATATATATATATATATATATATATATATGTAAAGAAATTTACACACACACATAATTGACATTTCATTAATTTAAATTTGCCGCGCTTCGCGTTAGTTCGCGTATTCATAGGTTATCTGTGGAAGTTATAAAAACAATAAGAAAACTTGTATTCTTCTAGAGATATAAATTAATCGTAAAATTTATAATTAAGCAGACGATATTAGTAAACTTTAAATGTCGTTTCTTTGTATTTTCAGGTAAGATTTAAGTGTGGTTAAGATTTAAGTTGCAATATTGTAAAAGTGTGTTAAATAAACTCTTTGTATTTTCAGAGAAACAATTTATGGTTTATTTTATAAAATCATCTATAATATATCTTATATATATATATATATATATATATATATATATATATATATATCATCTACACAGATATTATAAAGAGGAAAGATTTGTATTTTTTGTTTGTTTGTAATGAATAGGCTCCGAAACTACTGGACCGATGTCAAAAATTCTTTCACCTTTGGAAAGCTACATTATCCCCGAGTAACATAGGCTACTTTTTATCCCGAAAAAATCGACAGATCCCACTGGATGCGCAACAAAACCTTCGCGCCATAAACCGACTTCCGCGCATATGTAGCCGTGGGCAAAAGCTATGACCCTTAACCCGCGGGCAGAAAGCTAGTAACGAATAAACTCAAAAAGTACTGGACCGATTTTAATAATTCTTTTTTCATTAGAAAGCTACATGATCACTGAGTAACATAGGTATATTTACTACTAGATTACTATGGAAATCTTTAGAAATTTTTATTAAAACCAACCGAAGGTGTAAAAAAATTTGCCATAAAATATCTTTCATCGCAGACGACCTCCATAGTCGAGTGGATAGTACACCGGTTTCAAGGTGTCGCCATCTCTGAGGTCCCGGGTTCGAATCCCGGTGGGGGCAGATGTTTGTGTGATGAATACGAGCATTTGTACCTTAGTCATGGTTGTATATATATATTTCAATAAATTATTTATATATATATGATATATGTATGTCTATCCGTTACCCTAGATCCCATAGTACAAGCCTTACAGAGCTTAGTTTGGCCTAGGCTAATTGGTGTAAGTGTAACAAATATATATATATATATATATATATAATATATATATATATATATATATATATATATATATATATATATATATATATATATATATATATACTAGCTGACCCGCGCCCACTTCGTTGGGCATAATATTAATAATCCCCGAAGCGAGCACGAAAGCGAACTGAATTAAACCCGAAGCCATCGCGCGCCGTCCGCTGATGATGATGATGATGATGATGATGATGATGATGATGATGATGATGACACTCCGCAATAATGTGGCTTTCTATTGGTGAAAGAATTTTTAAAATTGATGATGATGATGATGATGATGATGATAATTTGAGATTTAAACTATGCTATCTCTCAAGTTGGATCGAACTGCACATGGTGTGCGAATTTTATTATAATCGGTTAAGTAGTTTAGGAGTTCATTGAGCACAAACATTGTGACATGAGATTTATATATATTAGATATATATATATATATATATATATATATATTAATATTATATATATAATATATATGTTGAGGTTCCAGGTTTCTTTCCAGTAAATGCGTTTATTATATTAGTTAAAATTACGTTTAATGAAAAATTACAAAATTTGCAGATTAACAACCGTGACAATAAAGACGTTAGTTCAATTAATAATGACAGATGACCGAGCGATTCGCAGTCAGGACCCCTTCCGGTATAGTTGCGCTTTATCGTCGCTAGATGGCGGTGCAGGCGAATGAATGAATATAACGCAAGTCTGAACATATCGCCGGCCTTGAAGGCACCAGTCTTCAAAATTTATTTTTCGAATGCATCCAATGTGTGTACTTCATCCTCTTCATTAGCAGGCAGTGGACAGATCTTCGAGAACGCACGGCGAATAATGCCTGTCGCTGTACGAATATCTGCTACTCGCGAAACACCATCAGTACCAGGGTATACGCGTACAATACGCCCTAACTTCCATCGAAGTGGCGGTAGGTTGTCTTCTTTGATGAGAACGACTGTGTCTAAAGAGATGTCCTTCTGCTTCGTTTTCCACTTAGTCCTCTGTTGTAATTCCGTCACGTACTCCCGTGACCAACGCTGCCAGAATTGATACCGCAATTGTTCTAGTCGTTTGTACCGTTTCATACTAGAAGCTGAAACTCTCTGGTCCATAACTGGACTGGACAACAGCGAGTGACCGATCAGGAAATGGGCAGGTGTCAAAGGCGTAAGGTCATGTGGATGAGAGGACAAAGGTGTCAAAGGACGTGAATTGAGAATTGCCTCGATTCGTGTTAAAATCGTATAATATTCTTCAAACGTGAGCTTAGCATTACCTACAACGCGACGTAAATGGTACTTACATGAGCGTACACCACTCTCCCAAAGACCACCGAAATGAGGAGAATACGGAGGGATGAATTTAAATTCTATGCCATCATTCGAAGAGTAGTCAACGATGTCTTTACCATTTTTTGACAGAAATATTTGAAATTCTCTTTCAGCACCTACGAAATTCTTTCCGTTATCGGAAAATATTATTTGTGGTTTACCTCGTCTACTTATAAAACGCTGTAGGGCTAAAATATAATCATTAGTGGTGAGACTAGTGACAAGCTCTAGGTGTATGGCGCGTGTGAGAAAACAAATAAATAAACAAATATACGCTTTCGATGAACAAGCACCTCTTCCCTTTCGATTCAGGATGTATACTGGCCCAGCATAGTCCACACCAGTTTTTAGAAATGGATAACCAGGATCCAAACGCTCGCTCGGTAAGTTGCCCATAATTGGATTCAGTGTCTGACCTTTCATTCTAACGCAGGTCACACACTCTCCAACAATCTTTTTAGCTAGATTCCTTGCCCTCAGAGGCCACCAAGATTCGCGAATGTGAGATATTAAAAGAAGTGGGCTTGCATGAAACAATTTAGTGTGTTCATGCCGAAATAGCAAAACCGTATATGGATGCTTGGAACACAATAAAACTGGATGTTTTTTATTATAATCAAATGTAGACGAATTATCTAACCTACCTCCCACCCTAATTAATTTAGTTTCATCTAAATAAACATTAAGGCCTATTACGCGTTTAATTTCATTTTTATTTTTACATTGCTCAAGAGGTGTATTATTGAGTAAACAATTATATACGTTTGGAAACGACTGTAACTGTGCAAATCTAACTAAAAGATTATTTGAATTTTCTAGTTCATCAACAGACAACGTTCCGGTTGAACGTTGTTCACAGCCGTGGGGTAATCGAATATTATCAATGAACCTACGAACGTAAGCAAAAATGCGCCTTAATTTATTAATGGACGAATACTTTTTAAAATCAATAAAATCATTTTGTAAAATAGATACGTGATTTAATTGTAAATTTCTTAAATCGGGCAAATTAATATTATTCACATTATTTAAAATTTCATCAGAAGGATGAAAATTGTCATCATGTAAAAACAGTGGTCCGTGCCACCACAGTTGTGAATTTATTAAAGTATCGCAAGTGACACCGCGTGACAGAAGATCCGCTGGGTTGTCCTTACTTCGTACGTGTAACCAAGGCGAATCTCCCGTCAACTCATTCACTTCAGTAACACGATTTTGGACAAATGTCTTTAACAGATGTGGGGATAGACGTATCCACCCCATAACGATAGTGGAGTCTGTCCAAAAAAATGTTTTCGAGAATGTTAATCTCATTGACGTGATAATTTTATTGTAAAGCCTAGCACCTACGAGCGCACCGCACAGCTCAAGACGAGGAACGCTAACAGCTTTTAGTGGAGCAACCTTACTTTTAGCACATAAAAGACGCACATTATATTGTAAGTTGTCTCGTGACCGCACATATGCACAGGCGCCGTAAGCGTCCTGGGAGGCATCGGTGAATATATGTAATTCCACGTAATTGCTATTTTTATTTTTAATGTGACGAGGCACACGCAAGTGATTTAAGCTGTCCAATGAGTTCACAAAATACTGCCACTCTTCAGAGATGTTTGTAGGTACGATAGTGTCCCAGTCAAGCTTATTGAGCCATAGCCTTTGTAATAATATTTTTGCAACAATAATAGCTGGCCCAAGAAGACCGAGTGGATCATAGATTTGTGATACCATCGATAATATCTTACGTTTAGTTAAATTTGTTAAATTATAATTATTTAGTGGTATAATAAAATGTAAATTATCACTATCATTAAGCCAGCCTAAGCCAAGCGTTTTATTTTGTGTAAACTCAGTATTAAAAATATCTGAAACGTCCCGCTTTGTATTAAAATTAAACGTCCACTTGCGAAGAGAGAAACATCCAGACTTCAATACATCAGAAACACTTTCACAAATCCCTAATAATGTGTCATAATCGTCGTGGCCTGTAATTAGGTCGTCAACGAAAAAATCGTCATTGATAACACGCTTAATGACGTCATCCTCACACTCGTGAGCTAATTGCCGTATACATCTCATACTTAAATACGGTGCAGACGCAGTACCATATGTTACCGTATGAAGCTGATAAACACATAAGGGATCAGTAGGATTTTCTCGCCATACAATCAGCTGTAATGATCTTTGGTCTGATTGTATAAGCACTTGCCGAAACATTTTTTCTATATCCGCACATGCAACGTATGAATATTGGCGAAATCGTAATAATATAGAAAATATGTCATTTTGTAACGCAGGTCCTGACAATTGTATATCGTTTAAGGATTTTTGCGATGTTGTTATAGCACTCGCATCAAATACCACTCGCAGTTTCGTCGTAGAACTGCTTTCTCGAAAAACGCCATGGTGTGGTAAAAAGTAGTAACAACCGCCATAACTATCTAAACGTGTCATATGACCTAAGTCAATATATTCGCGCATAAAATCACAATACATTTGTTTGTATTTAGGTGAACGCTTAAGTCGCCTTTCTAAATTAATAAATCGCCTTTTCGCTAACATATAAGAATCTCCTAACGCCGCTGGCGATTCCTTTAACGGGATTCGAACCGAAAATCTCCCAGCCGTGTCACGTTGAGTCGAATTATTGAAAAGATCTTCGCACAATTTCTCGTCTAGTGAAAGTGACTTAGGTAATGGAGAAACCTCCTCCAATTCCCAAAACTTCCTCAATTGTACGTCTAAGCTTTGTGTAAAATTACACTGTGTATCGTTTAATTTATTATTTTTCGTATAGACAGGACCTGATACCAGCCAACCTAACCTAGAGTTTTGTAAATAAGGACCGGTAGGCAGATGAATCCTATCATCAATTAGCAAATCCCAAAATTTGTCTGCACCGATCAGTAAGTCGATTTCTGATGGCTCGCAAAAGGTAGGATCTGCTAACTTAACATTGTCGGGAATACGTAAATATTCTATATTAATGTGGGTCAACGGCAAACATGCTGTTATGCGCGGTAACACTACACATAATAATCGCGTTTCGTAATTACAAGTTTTTGAACGAATAATCGTGTCGCATAGTAAGTTCGAGTGTGTAACATTTTGTCCCACACCTGATATTCGAATAGCGGACTGTATACATGACGTATTTATTTTTTACATAATCGTTCAGAAATAAAACTGTGTTGACTTCCATTATCGAGCAAAGCACGAGCTAAATGAATTTTATTTTCGGAATCGGTCACTTCCACTAATGCAGTACTAAGCAAAACACGATTTAATCTTAGTGAAACGTCAACATTCGTATTGCTTACATTCGACGTCCCACTGACCTTGCCCTTGGAAGATAACACATGTATCGAATTTATTGACGTATTGCAGGTACTTTTCGAAGTGTACGCCTGCATATTATTTGAACTACCTTCTTTATTATCTGTATGCAGCAAACTATTGTGTTTCTCATTGCATTGTTTACAAGGTCCGAACAAACAGTCGTTTAGTGAATGCCCAACTCGTAGACAGTTACGACATAGCTTATTCGAATTAACAAAGTTTAACCTATCTTTAATTGACATATTAAGGAAGTGAATACACATATAAAGTGCATGATTGTCGTTACAGAAAGTACAAGATACAGTGTGTTTTTTAGTGTGTTTTTTAGGCTTAATATTGTTACTGCTGTTTACAAAATAGCTATTTGAATGTGAAAGGCCTTTATTCTCATGGATATGCGATTTAGATTGTGGTTTTGCGTGGGTTGCGCCAATCATCTCTAACATATCTGCTCGATTTCTTAAAAATGACAACAAGTCATCAAGTTTTAATTTGTGAGTTGGGTTGGTTATAATGGAACCTTTGTGGTTCTCCCACTCGCGTTCTGTTGAAGAATCGAGCCTCGAAACAATAAGATAGATAAGTAACGTATCCCAGGATTCTGTAGGCTCCTCTAAAGAGGTGAGTGCACGCAAATTTCTAAGTACTGTATCTATTAACTTTCTAATTTGAGTAGGTGATTCTTGTTTTATATTTGATATTGTAAACAATGCTTTGACATGATTATGAATTAATAATCTATGATTATTGAACCGATTCTCTAATAATTGCCAGGCATGAATGTAGTTCGCGGCTGTAAATTCGAGTGCACTTATCACCTGTAGTGCACTGCCACTGAGTGATGAACGCAAATAGTGAAATTTTTGTATAGAATCCAAGTCTGAGCGTTTATGAATCATGGTTATATATGAATTTTTGAATTCGAGCCACTGGTCATACAACCCATCGAAATTAGGCAATTTTATTTCAGGTAATTTCACATTTGAATGCAATAAATTACTTGTATTACTAGGAAATGTATCACCCAGGCTTTCACATGTTTCAACACTTTCAATTAAACAATTAGCATTAGCGACAGTACTAAAATATAAAGATTCAAAATGTTCTGTATATTCTAAGTTACTTGAGATGTCTATATCAGATGCAAGGATATCAATTTCGTTTTGTATTAAATTAAATCTTTGAAAAATATCACTAGCAGATTTCAATCTTAATTTTAACTCAATTATTTGCAGCTTAGTTAACCTAGAACTTGAAAGAGAATCTACATACTTTTTAAACTGGGTTAACCGACCTTTTAAATTACCTCTTGTTTTCTTAAGATCTGGTAAATTATCTGCGTTGGAAATTTTTCTAGTTGGTGATCGTGATGGCAGAGATAATTTAGAATTAGCATCCTCACTCATTTCGATAAACTATAGGAAAACGGTTCGTACTTACTTGAAAAATACCGTTAGGCG
Source organism: Scirpophaga incertulas (assembly GCA_036419045.1). Classification (NCBI taxonomy): domain Eukaryota; kingdom Metazoa; phylum Arthropoda; class Insecta; order Lepidoptera; family Crambidae; genus Scirpophaga; species Scirpophaga incertulas. The sequence continues at coordinate 4,273,531 of CM071634.1, read as the reverse complement.
ACAATCAGAAAAATTCACGTTATTCACGTCACTGAAAAGCACAAATCCTTATTTTAACACGATTCAAAGATAAACAGAAAAGAACTAGGATTCCTGACCGTTTACTGCTGAATTTCCTTGTTCCTTGATGATTTTCAAACGGTACTGGCAGTTATATACTTGGCAGTTAAATATTTTACTTTTGTTTTCGTAAATCCGGCGAAGATGGACCAAATGTTGAGGTTTCCAGGTTTCTTTCCAGTAAATGCGTTTATTATATTAGTTAAAATTACGTTTAATGAAAAATTACAAAATTTGCAGATTAACAACCGTGACAATAAAGACGTTAGTTCAATTAATAATGACAGATGACCGAGCGATTCGCAGTCAGGACCCCTTCCGGTATAGTTGCGCTTTATCGTCGCTAGATGGCGGTGCAGGCGAATGAATGAATATAACGCAAGTCTGAACAATATACGCTGCGAAGAGTATTAATGATAATACAAAAAAATGGTCGACAATATTATAGAATATATCAATATCTACAAAAAACTTCCCGAGACCATATGTCTAACTATTGTAGTTACGTCATTATAACTACTTTTTTTACATTTAACAAATTGATAGAAATGCCGATCAACTCCATACCATTTATAAATTTTTATCCAAATAAATAATTTAATATTCAAGCCTATCTCAATTCCTGATGATAACTTTTTGAATTATTGTGAAAGCGGAACAAACAAGCAAACAAACTCACTTTCCGATTTATAATATTAATAAAGATTTACATTTATTATCTGAACAAATACGCATACAGATTACAACACTTTTCGAATAAAAATTTCGAATAGAAATTCATTACATAACTATGCAAATTTAAAGTAGAAATACCGTTCACAAATTTCAGGAGCCGATAAATGTTTCAGAAAGCATTCATATAATCAGAAAATGATAGCTAATTTTGTCGCACCCCGGCCGCGCGAGATATAAAGGCAGTTTACAGGCACCCATTATCATACCAAAATCGCTTAAGAGGACGGAACAGGCAGAAATTTCCAGATATATTCATAACTCACAGAACGACTCCGGGACAGTATTCTTATAATTTTTATCGTGAAAATTTTGTTTAATTTTACAACTGGGGGCGTTTTATTGAATTGAATTATACGAAAACTAGGTATTGGCGTTTTATTAGCTGTGCCCACGACTTCGTCCGCGCGGTATTGTAATTTTAGGTAGCATTTTCCTTATAGCATGATACATTATTCACGCGCGATGGCTTATTAGCTTATTTCATGTATAACTTTGGTGTTTCTATACCGATTACTATGATTCTTTTTTATGGAATAGTTAATAAAGTAATTTTTTTTTAATTAGGGATGACTCAGAGTGTTACAAACGTAAGAGTAGACAAATATAATCAGAAAGCTTCGAACTGCTAAGCGATCGGGAGTTACACGTGTTATTGTGAGTCAACCATAAAAGATAGAGATATGCTATATAGGATATTTTTTATACAATTTTAAGGAGAACATTTCCGTCATACATGATTTCTGTGTAGCTTTAACTATTAAGGTGGCACACGCGACGGAAGCTTAAAAAATTGAGTAACTTCTCCCGTTTTCCCGACATTTCACGCTGTGCTCGTATTGATTGCACCGTAATGGAATGCACTACTATAACCAGCTCAGGAGTAGGAAAAATAATTGTATAAAGTTTTGTTAAAATCCGTCAAGTAATTTTTGTTTCTATAACGGTTATACAGACAGACAAAATTTTACTTATATATATATATATATCTATATATATAAGCTACATGTAGTATATATATAGACTGAAAAATCAAACAAAACACAGATAACATTTCCACAAGTATGACTTGATTACGAGTGGGTGAGGGCACTCGTAATGAAATCACACCTGTGACTAAGGTAGTCACATCAGTGATATTCAAAAATAAGAATTATTGAAAATCGGTGATTATTAGTCACATTGGTGATTTCGAAGACGCATTCGTAATTCAAAAATTGGTCTCCTGGTACCCTAATACAGGTGTTGCCTAGCAGTTCAGGACAATCAATGGTTCCCCTCACAATTTCAATCAACATTACAATATCGGCAATTGAACGTCTTTTGGTAGGTCGAGAGGGATGATAAATAAAATAAAAGTTCCACTCACGGTACCCGAAGTTATAATTTTCTTCAACACTTATCACTAGTATTTATACATACATACATACATACATACATATATATATATATATATATATATATATATATATATATATATATATATATATATATATATATATATATATATATATATATCAAAAGAATATAATTCAATCAGCCAGGAAGCAGAAGCGAAAAGCAATATATATTTATAAAAGCACAACAACAAAGAAATATGAAGATACAATTATTCAGAAAGCACGTATATATTAAGCATATCACTGTTTACAATTCCCGTTAGCTAACTACTCACTAAACCACTTTGTCTATGACTATCTAATTAGTGGGCAAGGCTTGTCGACATTGGCTTATCGATAAATGTATCCACAAGTCGATATTTATAGATGTCTATAAATAGTGAAAATATAAATAATGTAAATAATTATAAATATTTATATTATGATTTAAATTAAATAAATAAAAATATGTAAATAAATAATATTTATTTTGGTGTGTGTAAAGTAGTATTTTTATCGAGACAACACGAACTGACGTTTACTGTGTTACCAGGTTTTGACGAAAATTAAATAGTGACGCGGCAAAGTGAGTGAATGATACAATAGTATTATAATTATTTATTTTGTTTGAAACATCACGTTTAGTACTTTGAGTAGCCTAGCGAGCGGTACAACACGGGGCTGCCGATATCGGGTCCTGGGTTCGAATCGTAGTTGCGTTATATAGGCACCAATACGATATTTCATATTATTTGACGATTAAGTCATTCTCATAACCCCGCATTCCTCGTCGTACCACCAAGTTGTACCACCAGTGGTACGATAAGGAATTTTCATTCCTCGTCGTACCACTGAATACAGAATGTGACTCTACTTAATTTCCCTTTAGATTACTCATTAAATAATTGTTGTCTGTAACACTTATTTGTAAAGAAATAACAAAAAGTACCAGGGCAGAATAAATCACCAGGAGTTATTTTTATATGTAGTTAAATAAAACTATTCAATAGAATAAAATAGAAGTGGGAATAAAAACTCAGAACGCCTAAAATAACTCCTGGTGATTTATTCTGCCCTGGTACATTTTGTTACTTTTTTTTTTACAAATATGTTAAAGACAACAATTATTTACTGAGTAATCTAAAGGGAAATTAAGTAGAGTTACATTCTGTATTCAGTGGTACGACGAGGAATGAAAATTCCTTATCTTACCACTGGTGGTACAGGTTGGTGGTACGACGAGGAATGAGGGCTCATGACATAAGGTTCCAACACGCAGTAGGTCAGTGTCGAGGGTATGGCCTCTCCTTAAATACAGTGTAAATATAGGTTTTTCGGGTACAGATAAATCTTAAATAAAACGCACAATTCGTTATTTGCCACTCGATTATTATCTTAGAATCCGATTGACATGACGTGCACACAAAATGGCGAACAAATTGGGGACAATAATGCTCGATGTCATTTTAATCGATAGTCGTTAATTACGTTTAATATTTTTGTTACTTAATCGATTATTTCCCAATCGATGAGTAATCTTATACCCGGGCCACACTACCGTGATATGCCATTAATTATGGCCGTAACTAACAAAACACTACGTGAAATCAAGAGTTATGACCATTATTATTGGCATATCACAGTAGTGTGGCCGTAACATTAAAAGCCGAATGACATGACACACAGACAAAATGGCAACAAAATTGGCGGAAAGGATGCTCATTATTGATTCGATTAATCGGTGACCTCTCAAAACTACATCTTAATAAAATTACAAAATCGAGCATGTAGTAATTTCCGATTATTCAAAGTAGCGCTGAACCTAAATTAACAAATAGCGTCAAAAACTCGACACGGGCGACGGGCGTGCGTTCCAATTCCAACGTTCAAAATACCACGTGCCGCTGGGCGCTGTGTCATAATTTTTTCAATAGATGGCTCGAAAACCGATTATCATACTTTTTGACATAATATAAAGTCATTATCATCTGTTACAAAGATATCAACAAATTATAAATTCATTCGTTGTTGTAGTTTATCTAGGTTTATTAGTTATTATTAATTATTATAGTTTTCAGTCAGTCATTCACGATTATCGTCCCTGTGAATGAACGAAAAGAAAAAACACATCACTAGTACATTGCACATGGCAGCATTATTTCAATAAGTGACATTAGCATCTGTCAAATCGTGTTGTCTCGATAAAAATACGACTTTAGTCATGTAGTGTAATATATAGGAAAGATTCCTACAGTCTCATTGATAATGGCAAAAGATAGAATTTGGCACAGCGCTCATTGTAACTCATCTTCGGTACTTTAAATTTATAATTTAGGAAGCGGGTGAACTTCTTCTGGATATTTCCTACTAATGTTGTAAACACGAAAGTTTGTATGCATGGATGTTTGTTACTCTTTGACAAACAAACTATTGAATGGATTTTAATGAAATTTGATATGGCTATTGTTTCTGATAATGCGGGCGAAGTCGCAGGCAGTAAGCTAGTAGTTAATAAACCCGATATCATGTTATTTATAACATAAAAACATTTGTCCTGTTGATTTCAACACTCAAATAGAAAGAGTACGTTCTGTAATAATGATGGAAAAAACGTATCTTTGTTGAGATTGGATCATTTATATCCGGATCAGTACAAAGATTTGAATCAGTCAAGAGTTTCATTTGTATCAGTGACTCTGAACCGATTTAATCGGTTATATAATATTCTGATATATGATACAAATACACTGATATAAATATTGATATTGATTCATTTGTATCAGTGACTCTGAGTCAATCGTGTAAGATAGATAGATAGATAGATAAGAAGTTTATTTGTTGCAACACACACATTTATACAAATTACATGGAGTAGGTACAAAGTACAACGATCAGACATGAGAAAATGTTAGTAATGAACGTGTGTGCAGCAGCAACATGGGTCTAGGCTCGGTGTGTGATGCCTGACGACAAAAGCACCGATTTTCAGCCGTCCCCCAGAGGTAGAACGCGGGCACCAGTAACTGCGCTCTATAGACTAGGAATAGAATAATATATGTGTGTGTGTGTAATAGGGAGAGAGAGAGATAGTTGAGCAATCTTGTTACATATGTATATATCTTAAATATTTGTGCATTAACAGTGTTCAAGCTATAGTTGTTCTTTAAGGAAATTAATATATATAACAAGTAAGTGAATAAAAATAAGAATATATTAATAGTAATAATAAAAATAAATAGTAATAATAAAATAAACAGACGAAGACTCAAACCACCACCGCACCGGGATTCATACTACCACCAAGTCGGAAGACCATTAGGTCTCTCTGTATTGCAAGTAAGTGAGAACGTAAACGTAATTTAAAAGTACTTTTAGAGGTTAAGTTCCGAATCGGCGGCGGCAAGTCGTTCCAGCACTTGGTGGCTTGGAATTTAAAACTGCCCCGGAATGCTGCCGTGCGATAATGAGAACTTACGAACGGCAGCCGAAGCGGTCTAAGTCCATACCTATCATTGGGAGTTGCGCATTTGAGCTTCTCAAACAAGTATTGAGGCCGCTTGTACTTTTTTAAATCAAAAACGAGACACAAGAGGTTCATTAGTCTACGCTTCTCCATCTTTAGGATTGATGCAGCATTAAGATAAGGCGAAATATGAGATCGTGGAGGCACGTAGAAGCAAAATCTGCAACAAGCATTTTGAACCCGTTGAATCAACTTTTGCGTTCTTGAGAGCAAACGAGGACCCACCACAATGTCCCCGTAACTAAGCCTAGAGAGAATCAGCGACTCACATAGCGTTGCGCGCGACTTTAAACTTAGATACTTTCGTATCTTATATAGCACCTTTAAACGATACATGCAGCCCTTAACAACACCCAACACATGAGACTCAAAACGCAACTGTTCGTCAAAAATTATCCCCAAGTTTCTAGCCTCTGATACTCTGTCCAAGATTTGGCCACTTAGATAAATATTTATATTGAATTTACCAGTATCGGCAATCTGCGCTTTGGATCCAATAACCAAAAATTTGGACTTAGCTGGGTTCAAAACAAGAGCGTTATCAACTGACCATTGGCATTGGTAAGCGTCGCGTATCGAATGAAACCGAGATGCAATTGAGCGACGTGGTCAAAAGCGCTCCGACTCTGAACTATTTACTTATCTCAATCGTGTGAGCGCGTGCCGATTCAAACCGAGATGCAATTGAGTGAATGATTAATTTGAAGCGAGAGATTTGAGTCAGTGAATCACTTGGAAGATTCGACTCACTGAGTCGTTTCTGTAAAGATTGACACATCTCTGTTCTGTAAAAGATTCACGCATAAATACGCAGGTTTCTAAGGTAAACCGCTGAGCTTTAGAAATACGAAGCTCGCTTTAATGTATGGGAGTAGAGGTAACAACTTCTTGTGTTATGACAGTTGAATTGGGACGCTTTGTAATGAGCACTGCAATTATGTTCCCAGTTAATATGCTAGGGCTGTCTCTGTCGAGTTTGTAATAAAACGTTTTACCTCCATGAATAAGAGACACCTAACAAAATATTTAGTATCTTTTCTAAAATATGTTCTATCGGAAAAGTACGAGGCGGACTCGCCCATGAAGGGTCCTGTAGCAGTTAATAAAATTTACGGTTCATGACGTATTGTCTGTAGAAGTTTCTATGGCAATTTTTTTAGTTGTATCTTTTTCATGTTAACACTTTGAAATTGTCTCACTAGTAAACTATTTAGTTTAGAAAAAAAATATATTAGAAACCTCAATATCATTTTTAAAGACCTATCCATAGATACCCCACATTTATGAGTTTGGAAAAAAAATTAAGAGTTTCAGTTTTAGATATGGGGAGCCCCCAAAATCTTTTTTCTACTTTTGTGTACAGTACACATAATAAATCTTTAAATTTCAACAGTATAGTTTTTATGGTTTCGGAAAAAATTGACTTAACATACGGACAGACAGCAACAAAATGCAGATACACACACACACACAACATACAAAAAGAAACTAATAAAAACAAAAATCAGGAAAAAATATACAAATACACACATAGACACGCGCATGCATATAAGAGTACATAATAATAAAATGCATACCAACAACAATAGTTCCTGTGCATCTAACTGGGTATAGTCTTAAGCTGCATATTTCATAGTGCAGATAGAAATTCCACCCAGTTGGTACATTCCACGCACCCTTTCATAATTTCCGCGTAAATGGCCTCTACGCGTTGGATCTGTATCCCCGCGCACGCCCTATAAAGGGCCGTGTCTTATAAAGACACGTGATATGAAGTGACAATAAATAATAATAGGTATTTATTTCAGACTTTACATTCATATTTTTGTTAGTACGTTAGTAACAATTTTGGACATTAGTCGCAAAGATATTCACATCGAACTATCGATCGGTAAGCGACAAATGTTTAATCTATACTAATATATAAAGCTGAAGAGTTTGTTTGTTTGTTTGTTTGAACGCGCTAATCTCCGAAACTACTGGTGCGATTTGAATAATTCTTTTTTTGTTGGATAGTCCATTTATCGAGGAAGGCTATAGGCTAAATAACATTACGCTATGACCAATAGGAGCAAAGACAGAGCGGTAAATGTGTAAAAAACGGGGAAAATTATTCATTTTTGAAGGCTTTCTTTGCGTGCGCTGCGAAAACGGTTCAAGATACACAAAAAATATGTATGAAAGAATTATTCCTCTATACATGATCTAAAAAAAAGTCCGCGACGGCATATGTCTATCTTTTAAGGTTTAGTCACAATGACCGTTTTTATGGTACCAAATTTGGATATGTCGCGTTGTCAAGATCGGGTAACAGCTGAGGTGCGCAAAATAACTATTCCACGCGGACGAAGTCGCGGGCACAGCTAGTAATAGATAAACAAATTTGTCTTGAAATGAATTTAAATCAACAAATAGTGAGTAATCAAAAATTACAGTGGAAATGGTTTCTTAGTAATAACTAGGTTTATGCTATTAAAACACGGTGTACTATAATTACTTTTATTTGGAATTATCCACACTTATAATTCGTCACTTATATATATTTAGGTTATCACAAGAGGCACCAAACAACGGAATGCCCACATGGTCGCCTGCATTTATCATTACACCTCGGTTACTCTCAAGTGATAGTCAGTTTAATACTTTCTAGTTTCTAAAACATTTACAGATATAGGACATAATTATCTATATTATCTTAAATTGTGATTAGTATTTTATTTTATGTAAATACATTATAAAGTACGATATTACAAATATCAGTTTAATTGAAACATTATGAGTAACTTCCTATAAAAACTAGATACTGATTTTATGGCTTGGCTACTAGCACTTTCGAGCCACAACCAAACACTGATTGTTAGATTAGTTATATTAGATTGTTAGATTAGTTATATATTAAATAACTGATTATCTACGCGTATAATTGTACATATCTAATATTAGTACTTACATTGGAAAAAAGTTATAAAGTTATTTAACTGGAGAAAAGAAAAGTTTTCTTGTATAAATTCACCGCCAACGGTGACAGCCCTCGGCCAGTTGCTGGGATCGCGACAAAGTGCGTCACGAGCGAGTGCTCTCATCTCAACATTATTCGCGCTCGGGGAAGGGACGTGACAGTTTTTGCTGGCGCAGACGTTTGCACGCTTTGAAATAAGCTTTATAAGAATCTTCATTTCCTTTGTAATTAGACTGTTCGTGTCATCACTCATAGTTGTTTATGTCGATTGAAATTGATTGGTTGATTGAAATGGTTAGTGTCAGCATCTACACTTATCGTTTCAATCAACCAATGAATTAATTAATTATCAATTAGTTATGTAACAATACAATACTTCAAGATATACACAAAATCATTTATTACGCGTTTTATATACAGTGTGTTAGGGATCGGACTTACATTCAGAATAACAATAATACAATCACAATGTGAAATTTGTTTAATATATAACATAACTAGCGATCCGCCCCGGCTTCGCACGGGTGCAATAATGATACTAAGTACACTACAGAAAAACTGGGTTGTATGTTACAAATTATAGTTTAAAACACAAATTTCTCCAATATTGGATGTTATCTATACTAATATTATAAAGAAGTAAAGTTTGTGTGTTTGTATATTTGTATATTTGTTAAATTGTAAGGGGTAATCTCGGGATCTACTGAACCGATTTTAAAAATTCTTTCACCAATAGAAAGCCACATTATTGCTGCGTGTCATAGGCTATATAAATAACCGAAAAATAAATGGGCTTTTACGTGGTAGTCCGTTTTGCAAAGTGAATCGGAGAGAAAACGGTCGAATGAAAGCGTTTCTTACGAACGCTGCCTTAACTATGAAAGATATATTTTTGAGTTCTAGAGAAAAGATGTGGAGCTTGAAAATGCCTACAAAAAAAGTCCACGACAGCATATATCAAACTTTTATATTTAAGTTACAAAAAGTAGATTTTTTAATATTACAGTTAGTAATTAAAACATAGCACTCTGTACTAAAAAAGGATTATTAATATTATGCCCAACGAAGTGGGCACGGGTCAGCTAGTTATACATATAAAGCTTTCTGTCCAATCACTATCTATTTAATAAACCGCATCAAAATCTGTTGCCTAGTATTAAAGATACAAGCATACATAGGAATATAGGGACTGAGAAAGCGACTTTGTCTTATACTATGTAGCGACTAACAGGTATTTCGAGTGGCTTATATTAACCCGTCAATTCCCAAGCTTCTAGACAAAAAGAAAGTTATTTTTTTGTGTTAACTGATGTGTTTGGCTATGTAAAACATGAAAAAATAATAAAAAAAAATACATCCCTTATTTTTCTTGTATAGGGTGTACAGGTGACACTGGGCGTTATTTATACTTTTAACTTCATATGGTAATAAAAAGAATACGACATGTTTCCTTCTCAATAGTTTTATTTTGTGAAAAAGAATAATAAATGTGTATTAATGTATGTATGTTGTATGTATGTGGAGTATATGTATATATGTAGCTCACATACATACATATACGAGTACTTTTTACTTGTTATGAAATTTGTATCAGCATTTGCTGACATGTGAAACTCCATGTTTCTTTGGATCAGGAAGAACATATTTCTTTAACTTTAATTACTATCTTTCTAAAGAAAAATGTCCACTATCGCAACACAAAGCCATTGTGTCCCGTTCTGTCCGCGGCTCATTCTGACAAATGAGACGTAGGTACTATAAAGTGCTCCTGCTCAGAATTTTCTTCAGAGCTTTAGATTAAAAAGTCTAAATGGTTGACAAATTTCCAGCGGCTAATGAAACTTTTTGTGGAATAGCTTTTTATTGCGCAAAGTCATTTGTGCAGAATTCCAGAGCTTTGTAAATATAACAGTTACAAAAGCATTTTAAAGTTACAGGTAAAAAGTAATAGCTACATTCAAATCACAAAGAGGAAATGGAAGTTATAGACCAGATAAAGCTTAAGCTTAATTAAACCATTTATATCGAACTAGCGACCCGCCCCGGCTTCGCACGGGTGCAATGAAAATATGGTTATGGTGGGTTATCCCTAAGAGATAGACATAGTATACCATCGCGGACTTTTTAAGACAATACTGTAGAACAATACTGTAGAACATTATTTTGGTCTATCTCGTAGGGTATAGCCAGCGTATTTGCGATATAAGCACAAAAAACGTGCTTATTTACGACATCACATTAGAAACCTCTAATTTATCAGTGTTCCTCTACTATATTATGCATGTATTATACATATAAACCTTCCTTAAGAATTACTTTATCTACTAAAGCCGCATCAAAATCCGTTGCTTAGTTTTAAAGATCAAAGCATACATAGGGACAGGCAGACGGCAAATAGCGACTATGTTTTAGTAATGTAGTGATGATAATATGAAGGCTACTATTCTTTCATTAAAAGCCACAACAAACAATGTAACAATAATAGTGAAATCTCTTTCCATTGTGCCTAAGTCAATGGAGTACTGCGATGAATAGCTAAAGATGTATATAAGATGAAGTACATAATGTGATCAAAAAGGATTCAAGCGCTCTTTGAATGAGCCAGCTGAATAATGAATTATAAGGAGTGAACCCGAAGGTCGGGCTGAATTTGGATGAAATTTTAAGCAAAGAGTTTCCGCTTTAGATGTAGTGGTAATAGCCGGCGGGGTGGTCTTAACTTTTGAAACGGGTTAGTTTATTGTCATGAACGAATTAAACTCTACCTGCCGAGTCAAATTTCATCGTGTGGCATTCGTTTGGTTGCGAATTGTTTTCATTTTGTTATACTCCGTTTAGAAGAATCCCATATCCTTGAGGAAGGAGATTATGGTAAGCTATATAATAAAATATTCAGCAAGTAATTTATGTATACTCGTTCATACATACTCACGTTTTTTTCCCATAGGAGATCACAGTTTTCCACTAAGATCCAAACATACTTTCGTAGCTTCTTCGACTTTTGTCAATACTTTGCATGCATGCACGTCGGTTACAAGACTCTTGTCCTTACTTTCCTTCAGTATATCATATATTTGGTCCAAATATGTTCGCCTTGGTGATTCCTTACCAATTGGTCTATCCACATTTATTATAAATTTATTATATTAATTAATATGAGGCTAAGAAAGAATGTTAAATAATGGACCCCTGCTGGAAAAAGATTTGAAAATATATGAAATCTCTGCAAAGATACATGAATGAGCTGAACTTCCTTACTTTCTTAAGATAAAATGTGTGCGTTGTATGTTCTGTATGTAAATGCAATGTTGTGCTTACAATATTTGAAGCTATAATTGGCTATATCTGTTTCTAAACAAGTAAACAACAATAATAAAACGAATGGCGCACCGTATATAGTCCAGAAGTTTGAATATCTCATTCGTTCGTGGTTCAAAATACCACCGGTATTTTCACAGACAGCAGAGCGCACCTGTATTTGCGTTTACACTTAAACGCAGCCACACATTTTGTTAGTCTCCGTCGACATAATAATAATTGTCGTTTATTTCGGGCAAGTCCATATTTGGTTGGTAACAATGATCTTACTGCCATTATCTTGCTATTGAGTAGGATTTGTAACCAAACTTTTAGCAACGGCATCTCCCGATGGTCGATAAATACTCTCAGAATACTGTTCGGGTTACGACGTAAGTGCATTGGTGTTGAGTCACACTTTTTCCTTATTATCGCTACAAAGACGAGTAGCGTTTCCTCATAGAGACCCTGCATCGCCTAGACAACCTCAACAGTGTGTAGCTGAATTGCCTTTTCATAAGTTCAAGGTACATGTTAAAAAGACGCTAATGAGTAAGGGCTATTACAAAGTCAATGATTATTTAAATGATGCCAATGCTTGGTGTTGATTTAAAGACATTACATTCTAAAGTGTAAATATTTGTTTTCCCGTATAAATTGTAAACACATATGTACATTGTATGATAACGACATATTTTTTTGTAAATATTGTTATTACTTTTAATTAAGCTGATAAGTTTCTTGCGCTCATCCTTATCAGCTAAAAAATACGTCCTGAATAAGTGGTAGGAAAAACAAAGTTGGACGATTCAAAAGAGCTTTCTATAAAGTCATATTTGGAGGAGCTGAAAGAAAAAACCCGGTTCACGACAGTGTCTCCCATGCAGTCGTGGCTATATCCCGACATACTGTGTCTTGCACCTACTTCTATCAGGACCTCCAGGAAGATGATGCCATTAGACGCCTCATTGTTATTCCCGGCATGGCGACGGATCAAGAGGTAGCGGACTATAATAAAAAAATGGCGATCAGGGAGCAAATTTGCGGGGCCATCTAGGTGCAACAATGTGCGATCATCTCGAAACCTGTACAAAATCATTCTCCGAACCTAGAGCTGAGTTTGGCGGTGGTCTGTCCTTGTCATACTCTATACAAAATGACAGGGGGGACTGTTGTCGGATTGGTTTTTGGGTTTAGAGAATCACGCTAGAATCGACACCATTGCAGGGTTAATTTAATTATGTTAGGATAGCTTATTATTATTAGATTAATTAATTTTATTGTATAAAGTATTGAAATTAAGTGTATTGTTAAATGGTTGTATGTAGGTATAAATTAGGATAGTTATTAGATAAGTAAGTGCTGCGCAACTCACGTTAATGTTAAGTCACGGAATAGTATTATAAGATAATATGACGCTGTACGTACAGTACGTAGTAGATCCAAACGAGGACAGTTTAAAAAAGGCACGGACTACGAGTTCGTGGATTTTATTTTATTTATTTTATTTATAGCATAGGGCAGCAAACGAGCAAACGGATCACCTGATGGTAAGCGATAACCGTTGCCCATGGACACCCGCAACACCAGAGGAGTCACAGATGCGTTGCCGGCCTTTTAAAAGGGAATAGGGGGAATAAGGGGAATAAGGGGAATAAGGGGAATAAGGGGAATAGAGGGGAATAAGGGGGGTTGGGCCTCCGGTACCCTCACTCACTCGGCGAAACACAGCGCAAGCGCTATTTTACGCCGGTTTTCTGTGAGGCCGTGGTATCACTCCGGTCGAGCCGGCCCAATTCGTGCCGAAGCATGGCTCTCCCACGGTAAAAAACGGGAGTAGACATATATATATATATAAAAAAAGTCATATTTGAATAAAGTTAATTTTGATTTGATTTAAGTGCCCTGAAGTATTCCTTACTTCCTTTTTATTCTTCATCTTAAAGAACAAAGAACATGATTTTTTGTTTCAGAACATGGGTGCAAGCAGTTCCGGTGTAAACAACGCGAGTTCTGCGTCAGCGTAGACCTCATGTGTGACGGCGTGGACCACTGCGCGGACGGTTCCGATGAGGACACGGCTACGCTCTGCCCTGGTAGTGTCACTTTGCATTTCAGTTGACGCATGACACAATGTCTGCAAAAAGTGATCTTATTAATTTGTAATAATTTATTTATTAGTTAATTTTACTAAATCCATAGCTTTTAAGTTAGTATCAAGCAATTCATGTAATATTACGACCTCCATAATCGAGTGGATCGTACACCGGTTTCAAGGTGTCGCCATCTCTGAGGTCCCGGGTTCGAATCCCGGTGGGGGCAGATGTTTGAGTGATGAATGCGAGCATTTGTGCCTTAGTCACGGTTATTACATATATTTCTATCAACATTAATTTATATATGTATGTCTATCTGTTACGCTAGATCCCATAATAGTGAAGGCAGTGTGCGCGGCTGGCTACCGCGCACGTCGTTGAAGTGCCTCTCTACCTGGGGGATTGTCCTAGTGTTCTCGGACAATCCCCCCCTGGACGATGGCTTGACTAACTAGGTCGAGCTAGCCCATGGGCGTGTGGCGGTAGAATCGCGAAAGCGCAACTCGCCACGCGCCCCGGTATGGGCTCAACCGGGGGGGTTTTAGTGGGTAGGTCGGTCTCTCAGAGCCCCACACACGGTCGCGTCTTGCCAGCGCGGTGTCACGATGCATAAGGAACATTTCCCCCGAAAAAAAAACAACGATCCCATAAGATAAGCCTTGCAGTGGTTACTTAGGGCTAATACCCAAACTCATTCTTTATATTAAAACTAGCTTTCTGCCCGCGGCTTCGCCCGCGTGGATTTCGGGATTGGGTGTATAGAGGGTTAAGGGTCATAGCTTTTGCCCACGGCTACATATACGCGGAAGTCGGTTTATGGTGCGAAGATTTTATCGCGCTTCCCGTGGGACTATCCGTTTTTCCGAGAAAAAAAATGCCGCAAAACTCCTCAAGAATCACTCTATCTATTGATGAAAACCGCATAAAAATCTGTGCAGTAGTTTTTGAGCGAAGCCTTTATTGCGCATCCCGTGGGATCTGTCGATTTTTCCGGGATAAAAAGTAGCCTATGTTACTCGGGGAGAATGTAGCTTTCCAAAGGTGAAAGAATTTTTGAAATCGGTCCAGTAGTTTAAGCGTGAAGAGGTAACAAACAAACAAACAAACACACTTTCGCATTTATAATATTAGTTGGGATTTATACACACAATTCAACCAAATATAACAAACTACGACAAATCTGAAGCATATATGTATATATACATAATTACATGCATATACACATACATTAGTATACCGTATTTGTTATACTTACACCAATTAGCCTAGCTCAAAGTAAGCGCCATATGGCTTGTGTTGTGGAACTAGGGTAGCGGAAAGACATACATATATTATATATATAAATATTTTTGGAAGAAATATATATTTTAACAATCATATCTAAGAAGGTCATATATATATATATATATATATATATATATCAAAGAACGAACACAACTTATTAAATTTGAACTTAATACGCTAGGCAAGAATTCTGTGCATACACTTGTCTGACTGTTGAAATATGTATTTGATGATTATAGATATACGAGTAGATTCGTATAGATGATCTTTAGCTACTCCCCACTACTAGGCGTAACCAACTAATAGTAAACAGTATAAACCTTCTTCTTTGTGACAGACGGCGGAAACGGGGGTGGTGTAAGCATGGCGTGGATGGCGCTGGGCGTCGGTGGCTGCACGCTGCTGGCGCTGGGAGCCATCGCGCTGCTGCTATGCTACTGCTTCCGTCGCGCCAGCGCCCGGCGCACACAGTTGCACAGTACGTATCTTGGCTCTTTGACACACCTTCTATAACAAGTCAACTACTTCGGACTAGCGGATTGATTTGTAGTTCCACATTGCGGTATCAGAAAAGCGACAGTTTAAATGAGATTACTATTTTTAAAAATATTTACTTCCGATTTGTGACATTCAGGTAACATGGCAATATTTAAAAAACAACGCAGTAAATTATTGACACGTGTGGAATTATTCCCCTACATTGATATTTCAAACATTTTCAAGTGTGCTGGATCATTTTGTCTTTGATGTGAACATGTGTGTCCGTTTTCCTCACGCAGTGCAACAGATGTCGAGCAGCAATGGGGCTGGCAAGACGGGCGAAGCGCCCGCGGCCGGCTCCACGCGGCTGCCGGGAAACTGGGCGCTCCCTGCGGGCCCGCGCGGGTACAGTGCGGCGCGCCCGGGCCGCCTGCGGGCGCGGGCGCAGCGCTGAGCGCCGCCCCGCACAAGGACGAGTGGTTCGTCTGAGGCGGCCCGGTCGGGCCCGCAGGTACGTACACACAGACTGGGCGCTCCGTGCGGGCCCGCGCGGGTACAGTGCGGCGCGCCCGGGCCGCCTGCGGGCGCGGGCGCAGCGCTGAGCGCCGCCCCGCACAAGGACGAGTGGTTCGTCTGAGGCGGCCCGGTCGGGCCCGCAGGTACGTACACACAGACTGGGCGCTCCGTGCGGGCCCGCGCGGGTACAGTGCGGCGCGCCCGGGCCGCCTGCGGGCGCGGGCGCAGCGCTGAGCGCCGCCCCGCACAAGGACGAGTGGTTCGTCTGAGGCGGCCCGGTCGGGCCCGCAGGTACGTACACACAGACTGGGCGCTCCGTGCGGGCCCGCGCGGTTACAGTGCGGCGCGCCCGGGCCGCCTGCGGGCGCGGGCGCAGCGCTGAGCGCCGCCCCGCACAAGACGAGTGGTTCGTCTGAGGCGGCCCGGTCGGGCCCGCAGGTACGTACACACAGACTGGGCGCTCCGTGCGGGCCCGCGCGGGCACAGTGCGGCGCGCCCGGGCCGCCTGCGGGCGCGGGCGCAGCGCTGAGCGCCGCCCCGCACAAGGACGAGTGGTTCGTCTGAGGCGGCCCGGTCGGGCCCGCAGGTACGTACACACAGACTGGGCGCTCCGTGCGGGTACAGTGCGGCGCGCCCGGGCCGCCTGCGGGCGCGGGCGCAGCGCTGAGCGCCGCCCCGCACAAGGACGAGTGGTTCGTCTGAGGCGGCCCGGTCGGGCCCGCAGGTACGTACACACAGACTGGGCGCTCCGTGCGGGCCCGCGCGGGTACAGTGCGGCGCGCCCGGGCCGCCTGCGGGCGCGGGCGCAGCGCTGAGCGCCGCCCCGCACAAGGACGAGTGGTTCGTCTGAGGCGGCCCGGTCGGGCCCGCAGGTACGTACACACAGACTGGGCGCTCCGTGCGGGCCCGCGCGGGTACAGTGCGGCGCGCCCGGGCCGCCTGCGGGCGCGGGCGCAGCGCTGAGCGCCGCCCCGCACAAGGACGAGTGGTTCGTCTGAGGCGGCCCGGTCGGGCCCGCAGGTACGTACACACAGACTGGGCGCTCCGTGCGGGCCCGCGCGGGTACAGTGCGGCGCGCCCGGGCCGCCTGCGGGCGCGGGCGCAGCGCTGAGCGCCGCCCCGCACAAGGACGAGTGGTTCGTCTGAGGCGGCCCGGTCGGGCCCGCAGGTACGTACACACAGACTGGGCGCTCCGTGCGGGCCCGCGCGGGTACAGCGCTGAGTGCAAGTATCTCTGAACCACCCTAAGGTTAACTAACAGAGAATGTACATGCCGTTAGGTTTGTTTTTGTAAGCTTTTATGAAAGCAAAAACTTTTTTAAAAAGGCGGAAATTAGCGATAGGCTTCAAACCGAACCATTTCTCAGAACACTCCTCGTGAATGATGAGATGCGATATAGGATGCATAACGAGGCTAGTATGCCGAGGGGCACGCCGACGTAAAAATCCAGGCAGGCGACAATTATAACCGCTCTCCGTTGAATGCCTTCCAGAGAGAAGCTGATGCTGGGGAATCTCAATCAGTATATATATAGTCAAGGAACAGTATATATATAGCGGAATATGTGCCTTGGGGTGGGCCCAGGTGGTGGACCGGTGTGGAATACCACCTCGATCTAGAGAACGCTTGAGTTTTTATTTGTTGTAGGTGATCTAAACTTGTCAATGGCCTGTAAAACACTAATGTGAGCGTTTGTCCGCAGGGCGGGGGCGCCGTACCGGCCCCCAGAGGCGCCGGCCCAGGCGGGCGGCGGTCTATCCGGTATCTATGTCTGTATTAACTGATTTAGCAAGGATTTTTTTAGGAAAATTTTTACTCGTTTAGTGAAGGCGCGTCGCGCCGAACGCGTGTCGTGGGTGTCTGGTTTTGGTGTTACGATTACCGCATGTAAATTTACACATTAAACATTTTTGGCTTATTGTTCGTATTATTTGGTTGCTATTGCAACCTCTCCCGACTTCAAACCCATTTTTCTCAAGGGTCTACTACGATCTCTACTCCAAATCTAAATAACATGTTCTAACCAGTTTGGAAACATTCTTATAACTTCATTTTCTAGAGGACCAGTAGTCATTCAATTATTTTGACGTCCCTTACACACTGCAAACAAAGATATATTATATTGAAATCTAGATAACATAGTAAACAATTTAATAACATAAACGCATGTCTACATAATATAAAAGTATTATAGAGCGTGATTTAGGATTATATACCTAATATGTTCGACAATATCATATATCAATTTTATAAGAATATTTAATATCTGTGTCGACAGCGGAATAATTTTACGAAAACGGCAAAGTAGCTTTTTAAGATAAAAAAAGAAAGTAGGTAATAAAATAAGAGCAATAAGTCCCTCAACTAAAATAAAACCTTATTCGCATTCACAGTAAAACATTATTTGAGCTGTGCGTAACAAAACTGTCTCATTAGGACACTGATTTAAAACTAACTAAAACTAAACTAAATTAGGGCTTTGGTGAAGAGATCGATAATGTCCTTGTATACTATAGATAATAATACAAAGCCTGATTATACAAACTACTACTTGTATGTATGATTGACGCATATGTAGTCAGGTAGTACAATATGAGTACACATGCCACAATGTAAGTCTAAATGACAGTATAAATGATATAAACAAGAATTCTAGCAAGCATGAAAATTCTTTTCTAATTCAATATTAACTGCCTGTATAATCTACATATATTAAAAAAATAGCTTTGACATATTTTATAACTCACATAGGTTTTATGCGGACGGATTGCATTTCAACCGCACTGTGACTTCGAAATTGCAAATTGTATGTTTTTGAATGCTGTCAGAAACACTGCCGTGAATTAGCTAAGTAAGTGTGTAGTCTTGTTGTAGTATTTTAATGCAACTCTGTATTCGAAACGCAATTTTGCATTCGGAATGTAACTATGCATTCGGTATGCAACTTCGCATTTGGAACGCAACTGCATTCAGAATGCAACTTTGTATTTGGAACGCAACGTTTCATACGAAATGGAAGTTTGCATTTAGAATGCAATTTTGCATTCGGAATGTGAGTAGTTGAAGTGCAGTCTGTTTGTACAAACCTTTACTGAATTAAAAGTGGTTAATGTTGATGTTGTTGCTGTATTATTGGAGTTAGATATGTTTGTCTCGAGCTAAGTAGTGTATAAGATTTGATTTTATCTTTTCCATACATGTTTGTACTCACGCAAATTTCTTTAGTATGTGAAACATTGTACATTATTTTGATAGCAAAATTTAATAGTTAGTCAATCATTTATATTTTAGCAGCTGTTTTATATTTTAGCAAATTTTGTGGTTTAGGTAAGATTAAGTTACATATCCTGTCTTTGAAACTGTACAAAAATTCTTACATCGAACAAAAATGGTCTCTGTATTCTGGATACTGGGTAACTCTCTATATTCGTAATCGGGATTGCGTGTCTGTCGTTTGTTGCGTCCTGAGGGCCTACTCTAGTTGAAAATTGTCACCAAAGTTGTCTAATTGAAAATTCAGCGAATATAATTTTGACTAGAGAAATTATATGCGGTTCGAATGCGCCCATAGCTTTGTATTCGTTGTATTGTGTAAAGCAAAGGAGGGATGCAAATTTTTATTGCGAATTTAGAGAGTCCTCAGAAGTTACTTATTTGATCATGTATTTTTATGGTTTCAAAGTTCAACTTATTAAAATATACTTTTAGTATTCAAAGTGGTTTTATTTATTCACATAATTTATTTTTTTGGATGGACCTATGCTGAACCCTCATATGGCTATGTTCAGCTTTGCAATGAGTGTGTTTGTGGAAGGCGCACAAAAGGTTCGACACCTAGCCAACTAACGACTCCGGCGACCGTTCCGGTGTCGTTATGGTCGAAGCAAAGGGAGTCGACGCAGCTTGAGCGCGCCGTCTAATGGCTCGAACGCTCAGGTTCGCCGTGTAGTGGAGGGTGAGATTCTACCCGGTACATGACGGTACCGGGTATGTTTGACGAAGGCGTGGCCCGGGTCTTCGCGCTCGCCGACGAGCGCGGTGAGTGAGAGAGATACGTGGGTGTGTGGCGTGAGGGACGACGCGGTTGGTGGCCGGCAGGAGGGATTGGTTTGCGCGTGTGATGGGGCGGCGGCGGTTGTCTGATACAAGATGTTTTTGGGGCGACGGGCTTTAGCCGAGACGCTATCTGTCGGGGTATAGTCTATTATTTTGCGAATGAGAGTATTGGGGTGGGTGAGAGCGTTAGAGAAGTAGCGACTGGCTAGATCTTTTATATGGGACTCGATCGACTGAAGATCTAGATCGTAGTGTAAAAGTCTATGCTGCGTGAGTACCACGGGGCACCCAGAGCACGGCGTATGAATTTATTCTGTACTACCTGAAGTTTGTGCAACCGGCACTTAGGGACGTGGGCGAACACTACGGACGCGTAGGTAAGGATCGGGCGTTTACAAGCATTGTATAATGTCAACTTATTTCTAAGTGACATTTTTCTTCGCTTCCTAATGAGGTGGAATAGTCTGCCTAAGATGAAGGCTGCTCGATTGCGAACTATGTCGATATGAGGTTTGAACGTTAGCTGTCTATCTAGCGTAACGCCTAAGTATTTGACTTGGTCTTGCCAGGGAATTGGCTTATCGAAGAGTTTTATTGACTGAAGGTCGGGGGTGGCTATTCGAGCTCTACTTCGATGAATGTACATTGCTGTTACAAATTTTGATGTCCTCTTCAATATACATGGACCATAGACCGTGTCGCAGTAGTTGAGCCTAGACAAGATCAGAGATTCACATAACCTAATTCTAAGAGTCTCGGATAGACAGGGTCTTATGCTGTATAACAATTTTAGGCGGTAGAAGCAGAGGCGTGTACATTCCATGATATATTTTTCAAAATTTAAATGACTGTCAATAGTGATACCTAGATTCTTTACTTCGTCTACCTGCTCAATGATTTTTCCGTCTATTTCAATTTTAAAAGGTATAGTACCTAGAAGTATTGTGTTTGAATTTGAGCAAGTTTTTTCTGGTACCCAAAAACAACTTTAGATTTATTGGGGTTTAACACAAGACAGTTCATCTTACACCAGATCATTACCTGAACCAAGTCACTGTTCATTTTGATTGCAGAGTTGGTGCAGTCCTGAGGAAAAAAATATATATGTAGTTGTAGGTCATCTGCATATATGTGATAATTGCAGTGTTCTATACACTTTGTGATGTCTGCACTGTACAGAATATAGAGAATAGGCCCAAGAATCGAGCCCTGTGGTACGCCCTGTATGACTGGTAGAGGAGGAGATTTCAAGTCTGCACCGTTTGCCATTCTCAACTTCACATATTGCTGCCTGTGAGTAAGGTAACTTTCGAACCATTTTATGAAGTTATTGTCTAAGTCATAATACCTAAGTTTGGACAATAGTATTGTGGTATTAATTGAATCGAAAGCTCGTGAAAAATCTAACAGCAACATAGCTGTGACTATGCAACACTCTCTAATAGAATATATCACTAAATACTCGACGAAACTAACTTTCAAAATCAGCGAGTTTCACAAAAGCCACAAATTATCCCATATGAATTGCTGCGTGGTGGTTCCCGACATAATCTGCCGCAACATTGCAGAGCCCGGCCTAATTAAAAGCCCGGCGAGGGTTAATAAGTTGATTCGTCCCGTCTTTTCGATTATTAATTAACCGTTAATCTGCTTTAACGAGCCTACTAAGCTTTCCAAACTATTCATTAAATAATACTCTAGGAAGCACTTAACAGTTTTACGGTTAGTTTTACCGGCATTTTATAACTAAAAGGCCGATAATTTGAACCAACAATATAACTATTGTTGGTTCAAATTACATTAAACTATCGCAGTATTCGTAAACCCTGTGTACTAAAATTTGATAAGTTTTAGTTTTATGGATGTATGTTGAGAAGAACGTGTGGACTAGGCAAGAAAGAATAGATATAATGATATATTCATTGCTCACTCAATCCTTTCTGAAAGTAGCATCAATAGGCTTGTATCTATTATGAACAAATCTGATGCGTTAGGTTGCATAACTATTAAGATGATCATTTAATTATGAAAAAACAAAGTTTTATAAAATAATAACTTTTGATTATTTATATTTTTATAAAATAAAATTGCACAAAATAAGCCATAAGTCACGTGAACAGCAAACACCAATTAAAAAGTGTTACGTCACGCCGTGCGAAACGTCAAAATCAAAATGTCATTCCCAAGTGTCTTGTGGAAGTGCGAAAAAAGAATGGGCATCATTCCTTCTCGCGAGTGTTAGCCACTTTTTACGTATCTGCTGATTGTTTGGCACGTATATAATTTTTTTTTTTTGTGTTTTTATACTTGTGCTTGTACACTGGGGCACTATGCAGTACTTGTAATACGATGAATCCATTTTTTATTAAAATAACTTCACAATACCGAATATTCCGATACTAAAACAGCTGTGTTTTGCACGGCGTGACGTCATTCAAGACGCCATGACAGTCATGAGCGTTTTTGATGACTAATGTCAAATATTTAATTAAATGCAAAATATTCTTATAAATAAGCATTTTTTTTTCAAAAATAATAATATTTTGTATAGAATAGGCATCAAGGTATATTAGTATCTAACTACTGAAATTTAGGCAACAAGCCTATTGTTGAAAAATTGAGAGAAAAAGACTTTACTGGTATGGTCACGTATTAAGAACAGAGAACGATCATGTTACTCAAATGAAATGAAATCAAAAATGTATTCTTCAAATGGGATTTTTCCAATCACTTTTGCATATCAAAGATACGACGCTATTGGTTCACAAGTTTACTGAATCATAGCTGCATAGCATAGCTATAAAGAAAATGCTACTTAAAATTACGATTCCACGCGGACGAAGTCCTGGGCACAGCTAGTAATAAATATAGTTCAAATTAGCAAAATTTAAAACAATGGTAATTTTTGAAAATGTATTATAACAGCCAGCGCTTGGTTCAAAATCAAATACAACATAAAACTTTAACAGGTCAAAGAAGCTACGATAATAGTTCACACGTTGTACTGGAAAGAACTAGCAAGGACTATTTTTTTCTCCCGGTATTTTTACAGAATAGGGTATTATAGTCTAGATGGGAAAAAATTTAAAAGTGTATTACAATGATTGTTTAGAGGAAAAGAAATCGGGAAATGTTAGTTTCACTTCATACAGTGCCTGAATTTTTTTATTATTGCAGTTTAACGTTTTTAGGTTTTTTTATCTGTCTTTGAACACTACGAAACTTTCGCCGCCATGCTAATGACGTCATTACGTTAGTAAACAAAAGTGTCAGCTGTCAATGTCAACTTGGTATGTATCTAACCTTTAAACGTATAGGTAATAACTACCTTAACTACTTGCTACAATTTCTCGCATCCCGCCCGCTCAATTTCATTTCATATTCTAATAGAATAATTTTAATTCAACATCATGGAAGAGGGTTATGTTTTTTAATTTACTCACGTAATGACGTCATGACTCCACAACAATCATGGCGTCCGCTGTTTGCCGCGTTTTCGCGAAATACGCGCGAAGTTTGAAATTATGATAAAATAATTAATTTATATTCGTACATAACGCGAGAAAAAAAAATATTTAAAAACATTTTGTGATATATTAGGACTGTAGAATTTATTTAAGATACATTTCAAAAATGCGTGTAATACCCTATTGTCAATTAGAAGCTGGCCTCAGATAAATAGTCTGAACCCAACTTTCTCTACAAAGGAGATAATTTTTTTTAGACCCACTAGAAAACGGCAACGTTTATTGATATTACTGAACTCTAAAATATCAATTTATTATTAAAAGCAATTGCACGATATTATGAGTAAAAATGAAACGGGAATAATAAAATCAATTAATTAAACTTAGTAATGACTTTTGACATTTGAGCTAAAGGAACTTTTTTAAATGAAAATGAAAGATGATTTAATATATATACAAATAATATATAAATATAATAATAGATAAAGATAGTGTATTATTTATTTCTTTTTTATTTTTTTTTTTAAGTATTGAACTCTTAATAATTATTTTAATACTATTTTAGATTATTTTAACTATTAGTTCGTCAGTCCAGTATCGTCGTGAAACGGAACGCGTCATCATTTTCGACAGCGACAGAATGGTACCTACACTGACATCCAATTGACGTCGGTTTGTTTTCACCCGAATTCTGTGTTTACGTTTCAAACGGCTTGATTTCGTTTTCTTTCCCGTATCCAGTATTTAGAATGCAAAAAAATAATCCTATTTCGGGCGTTTGGTAGTGGCCAAAGAAGATTGTATTTCTCCAGAATAAAAAAGTGTTAAATAGCATTTACGTAAAAAACAATTTGAATACAAATCAAAATAAAGCTACTAACTACTAAGAATTTTTAGGTTATTTAATCTTCATGTTTTAATTGATTTCTCAATATTCCCGTTAGATAAAAACAAGCTAATGTTCCTTATAATATCTAGGGTTAATAAGAAATTATTTAACGTATGTCTCATTAATAAACGTTACATTTTGTAGTGGGCCTATTCTCCATACAAGAAAAAATTATCTCCTTTAATCAAATTCACATTATATTTATAAAGGTATTATATTATTTTCTATAGTTGAAATATTTAACAACTTAACTATTGAGTTGTTGCCTTTGTCCGCGCAGGACACTTATCGTTATATTTTGGACTATTCACACAATATCTTCATAAATTGTAGTATGTGTTATTCTGATGTATAAGATTATTGTAAAGTTTCAACAGAATCCTTTCAGTAGTTTTTACGTGAAAGAGTAACAGACATTTTTTTTATGCTACGCCCGGCAGATGACTTCCTCCCGCCTGATGTTAAGCGGTAAAAGAGGCCCAAATGAGATGACAGATAGAATTGTGACGTTACTCCAGTCTCCTACCTGCCCTATCCCTGCCGGCCCAAAAGATGCTTTTTCACGCCTCTTTTGAAGGAACCCATGTTGTAGGATGAAGGAAACACATACGCACCATAATATAATACAATATTATAAATAATGTTGTTACCAAACATGGCTCTATATACTGTGATCATTTAGATAGTCACTTACTTTATAATAACCTTTACTCATGAGTGTATTTTTGATATGGATTTTAAATTTATATAAAGGCAAATCAATGACACTTTGCGGAAGCTTGTTAAACATAGATATACCACAACGAAACATAGATATACGAACAGCTAGTAAACGTACAGAAGAAATTCCGAATATTTAAATAAAGATAAACTTAATAACCAAATTATATTCGATGGCTATCTGCATTTGAAGAAATAAAAAGCCGTTACCTTACTACGCCGTGTTCTAAGCGTTACTTAAGCTTAAAAGCTCGCTCGGAAATGCTTGCCTATTGTCGCGTGTTTGATGAGCTTGGCGCTCGTCCATCAATGGGTGATCAATCACGCGCGTGTCTGCGGTCCATCGGCGTGTGTACACAGGACAATCGGCGTACAGTTATACGTAGGTATGCACACGGCCTAATACTAAAGCACGTTTAAATACATATTGATTTTTTCCTACTACTGAAAGGAGTCTTTATACCGGCGTAGTCTGCTTGAGTCCATTTAACATACCCCGCTCTGCTCCGCCGTGAAGGATAAAGAAATTACTGCGTACTGCGATTTTTTATCTTATGTCATATGTGGCAACGTATATTGTAGTTTTCACGCTCCATCAGCACCATCAGGTGAGCAGTCTGTATGCCAACATCCCTACTAACATTACGAATAAATATATAACTTTTAATGAAACTACAATAATATAGCTAACACATAGGCTTATAAAGAGTTACGTCACGGTAATATAACTCGAAATATTAATTTTGCGTTGATAAAGTCGCGGGTACGAGCTAGTATCACATAAAGAAAAAACGCGTAATTGCGGGTATCCAAAAAAATTATAGATAATATTTAAACAAACACAAACACGATTTGATAACATTATAGAATTAATGACATAATAAATTAAACGAAATATAATTAATATCCGCATCATAAATTTCAGGTAATAGAAATACTTTGACTTGATTTAAAATTAAATGCTTCATCTTTCTTGTTGAAAGATTAAGTGCCCAACGGGTCCATAATTATCCAATATTATTTCGTAAATATATCACATCACATTATATGTATATAAATATGATAACAGCTAAGACCGCTAGTACAAGTCATCCTTTTTACGTACTGCGCATTTGGGCATCTGGGCATTGCAGGACATTCGTTAGGAGTTTGTTAGGAATTTGAAATATTTTTTTTATAAAAATATAATATACCTATAATGATTTATTTCGCAAATACACAGCAATAATCAAATACAGATATTGCGACATCCACACAAAACTAAGACTTTTTTTGTTATTGCTGAGGAAAATGCATTGAATTGCATACCCTGCACCCCGGAAAAAGCGCAGAAGTGGGGCTCTCCTCCCCAGAAGGGGTAGACCTTTTTTTTTTTATTTTTTTCCCTGAGGAAAATGCATTAAATTGCATACCCCGGCTGTGGCGAGCCGACGGTTATGTGGGGCTCTCCTCCCCAGAAGGGGGAGGCCTACCCACTAAAAACCTCAGGGATGGCCTTCCTCAGGCATGTAGGGGGCCCCGGGAACATCAAGCAACGTCCAGGAATCCCCAGCCTCCGCTCCCATGCCTAGAGGGGAGCCCTCCTCGGGGGGCTACTACCTCCCCGGTCTCGTCCACCGACGACGCCCCCCGGCCACGAAAGGGGCGTGGTCCATCCCGGGTCGCCGTAGCAGTCGCGACTTCTCGCGCCCGCCGGCGACCCGCGGCGGCGCCGCAGCTGTGCTACCGAGCCCGGCGCCGCGCCGCCTTCTTCGAGCGGGATCGGCCATCTCCCGACCCCGCTCGGCGGCTTCCTTCTGGAGCATCACTGCTTCACAGAAGGAGGCCACAGCCCTCCAACAGAAGGGGGTAGGCCTACCCACTAAAAACCTCAGCGATGCCCCTCCACTGACGCCTGCCGCGGGCGCTCGATCGACGGCGCGTTTATTACCTAAACACAAAAAATGTAATTATTAATGAGATGCAATATACATGAAGCGCTTTCATTGTAAAGTATATGCATAAGTGCGCATGTAGTGTGGACGAATGTTAATCAATGATAAAGAAATATACAAAAATATGTAAAATATGTATAATCTATCCTATTAATATATTATCCGTTACATATTTTAATTTAGTTCTTAAATATATACATAACATGAAGTTTTTTATTATATTGGTTAAATTACATAAACGAAAATACCTACTAAACTTATTATGAAAATAAACGTAGTCTTCATATTTGATTTTATAGTAACGAGCGCCATCTAGTGTTGAGTAGCTGCATTAAGTATGTGCCGTTGTGGTAGTGCTTTCTTTGTTAGATGCTAACCTATTTTTAAGGTGTAATTTTACGAAGCTTTCTTGAAATTGTTTAGGCAAGCTTTATCTTTAGCTTCTAATGTAATTATATTAACATATTTATGTATGAAATATACATAAATATATATTTTTATTATGTCATATTGGTTTTATTCTACATACATTATTATACAATAACCTGATGCAGAAGGCAATTGTTTTTTGCCTTTACGTTGTTTGCCGGCTAAAGCTCGGGATAGTATCTCATCCCGTTAGTTCAGTGCCGGCTTTCATCAGCGTTGGTCCATGCTGGTTTCTCGTCAAAACTTCGCGATCTCTCGATAAAATCGGTGAATCGTAAACAAATAAAGTTTACCTTTGTGTTGACTATATTGATGCCAGAACAGCGAAATTTGAAGTATTGTCTATTGCTAAAAGACATTTCCGTGTGTCTACTTTAAACAAACATTAGGTTTGAAAGATTTCCAGTTTCCCAACTAAATTTTAACCTCTGCTTTTTGTATAACTTTACGTGGAATAATTTATATGACTTTATCAGTTTGGTGAAAAATACAAAGGGCTACATATTATCTTGTCAAGTTTCGGATTTTCCTGTGATGTGCGTGTGACGTGAAGATGAGGTGGCCGTGGTGGCTCGTGGTGCTGCTGCTGACTGTGGCTGCTAAGAAGAAGCATCGACATCAAAAAACCTGGTAGCAAACAATCAAATCATATGGTAAAGCTTTAACATTTTTTATTTATCTACTAGCTGTGCCCACGACTTTGTCCGCGTGGAATCGTAATTTTAGGTAGCATTTTTTGATAATTCTTTAAATAAGGCATATTTCATAATTTTTTTACATATTTATATTTTATATCATATATAAAACTAACCTATGTCCTTCCTCACGGTTCAGTGGTTTTAATGTAAAAGACAGATTAACTTTTATATTTTAGTAGAGAAATATAATATGTTAATCTACAATACTGTTGAAATATCGCAATACGTAACCGCGCAATAATTATTGATAAAGTTAACTAATTTTAAATAAAAAAAAAAAAAAAAAAAAAAAAAGGGATGACTGAGAGTGTTAAACGAGTTAAACGTAAGAGTAGACAAATATAATAAGAAAGCTTCGAACTGCTAAGCTATCGGGAGTTACACGTGTTATTGTGAGGCAACCATAAAAGATAGACTTATGCTGTCGTGGGATATTGTTTATATAATTTTAAGGTAACACACGCGACGGAAGCTTAAAAAATGGAGTATCTTCTCCCGTTTTTCCAACATTTCCCCTCACTGCTCAGGAGACCTATTTTTGAATTACGAATGCGACTTCGAAATCACCGATGTGACTAATAATCACCGATTTTCAATCATTCTTATTTTTTAATATCACTTATGTGACTATCTTAGTCACAGGTGTGATTTCATTACGAGTGCCCTCACCCACTCGTAATCAAGTCATACTTGTGGAAATGTAATCTGTGTCTTGTTTGATTTTTAAGTCTATATATACAATATATATATATGAATGTAGCACATATATATAATACCATAATGGTTATTTCGAAATCGCATTCTTAATTCAAAAATAGGTCTCCTGGGAGACCTATTTTTGAATTACGAATGCGATTTCGAATTCACCGCTGACTAAATAGTCAGCGGTGACTTTGAGGTCACGAATTCCTAAACATCCAATTTTCGAAAGTCGATCGCAGAGCTGCCAACATAGATAAAGTACACAAATAAATGTAAGAGTTCGGTTCCACGCAGAATGTAGCCGCTGTCGGTTATTGCCGGCTTAACCATATGGTTATTATATATATATATATATATTATATATATATATAATATATAATATATATAATATATGATATATGTGCTACATTCATATATGTATATTAGACTGAAAAATCAAACAAAACACAGATAATATTTCCACAAGTATGACTTGACTACGAGTGGGTGAGGGCACTCGTAATGAATCACACCTGTGACTAAGGTAGTCACATCAGTGATATTCAAAAATAAGAATGATTGAAAATCGGTGATTATTAGTCACATCGGTAATTTCGAAGTCGCATTCGTAATTCAAAAATAGGTCTCCTGGAGACCTATTTTTGAATTACGAATTATACATTACTAATATTACTAAAAAATAGGTAATTATATTTACTAAAAAATAGGTCTCCTGGAGACCTATTTTTGAATTACGAATGCGACTTCGAAATCACCGATGTGACTAATAATCACCGATTTTCAATAATTCTTATTTTTGATTATCACTGATGTGACTACCTAGTCACGGATGTGATTTCATTACGAGTGCCCTCACCCACTCGTAATCAAGTCATACTTGTGAAATGTTATCTGTGTTTTGTGTGATTTTTCAGTCTATATATATAATATAGACTGAAAAATCAAACAAATCACAAATACATATATGAATGTAGCATAAATATATATAATAAATATATATATATATATAAGCTACATTCATATATACATGTATGTACATATTATAGGTATATAAAGGTTTACTTACATATATATATAACCTTTATATACTTATAATATATACATAGATATATATGAATGTAGCATATATTATATATATAATATAATAATGGTTAAGCCGACAATAATCGGATGGGCTTCATTCTGCGTGGAACCGAACTCTTATATTATGTGTGTGTACTTTATCTATGTTGGCAGCTCTGCGATCGACTTTCAAAAATTGGATGTTTAGGAATCCGTGACCTCAAAGTCACCGCTGACTATTTAGTCAGCGGTGATTTCGAAATCGCATTCGTAATTCAAAAATAGGTATCCTGCTCCCATTGATTGTAGCGTGATGAAAAGAATACTACGTATAACCAGCTCAGGAGTATCAGTGCTTACTTTGGGCTAGGCTAATTGGCGTCAGTATCATTCAATATTCATCAAATATTTATTATTATTTATTTTATGGGAGTACGCTGGGTACATTTAATAAATAAAATAAAGGTAACACAAGTTACATCCTAAACTAGTTTGTTTTTCATTAAGTTTTCTGTCATATAAATAGACATTTTATCCGACTATTTTAGCTCGATGTTAAGAAATTATAATGATGTGATTCAGAGCCGTAATTTGGATATAAACATTTTATCAGACTTGACTGTTCTGAATTTTGTGTCTCCGATAACTCACTGTCATCCTAGATTTTGTATTAGAGTATTTTTTTTGTGTAAATTATGTACGTGTTTTTTTTTTTAAATTAGAATGTTATACTCACTAATTTAAATACATATAAAATATTTATTTTTAATGAAATGTAATGTAGTACTTACGTTTATGTAGTGAGTTGGTAAGCCATAATAAATAAATTTTAGTTTCCTTCCTGTGACGATGTCTTAAAGCACGTTGTAATTGACCAACTACCTATCGTTCCTGGAAGGTGCGTGAGGATTATGGACTTGATTTTGTCATCGGACACTTGCTTCCCGGTCCAGGGATCGCGCATGGTCGATAGGGGTCTTTTCCACTAATAGCAAAGCTAAACTAAGTCAAGATATTCTAATAATGCATTAGTTACTGATCAGTGAGTTACTGGGGAAGCCAAAACAATGGTACAATTAGCTACAATGTGTGGCCAGTATATATTTTTTTTTTTTTATAGCATAGGGCAGCAAACGAGCAAACGGATCACCTGATGGTAAGCGATAACCGTTGCCCATGGACACCCGCAACACCAGAGGAGTCACAGATGCGTTGCCGGCCTTTTAAAAGGGAATAGGGGGATAAGGGGAATAGGGGGGAATAAGGGGGGTTGG